>JBANCY010000131.1:0-65868 GCA_037040045.1 Phorticella flavipennis | reverse complement strand
TCTACCTCTACCTCTACCTCTACCTCTACCTCTACCTCTACCTCTACCTCTACCTCTACCTCTACCTCTACCTCTACATCTACCTCTACCTCTACCTCTACCTCTACCTCTACCTCTACCTCTACCTCTACCTCTACCTCTGCCCGTTGTTACATCAAAATATTTACATCTCATGAGTTTTCGACAACATTTCCCTCCTCCTTCTTTTTCCTTTTCTTTCCTTTCCTTTCCTTTCCTTGAAAGTTATGACAATATTATTATGAATATTAATATGACAGCTGTTTCACGACTTCGTTACGACTTGGGGGACGCACTTTTTTATTGGCCTTAAGTTTTGGTTTCAACTTGATATTTTTTTAGTTTGGGAGTTATGAAAGTCAGTTTATGTCATGGACTTTCCCTCAAGCCATTACATTGAACCATTTTTACCACTTTCCATTTATATTAAGACACCAACTAATACATTCACTTTCATATTTTATTAGCCTTCCGATTAACCTTCTATTCCTTAATACTTCATACCTTGGGATTAAAATATTGTTAACTAGGAAAGACTTCTATAATTTCTTGAGGCCAACTTAGCGCATAAACCAGTCCGAGCAAAGCTCAACTGCTTTTCCTAAACTTTTCCTTCTTTGAACAGTTTGATGAAGGACCTCTGTAATATACTTTAAATATATAAAATTTCAAATACTTTTTTTGAAAGGCCGCTCTCCCAAAGATTCCATTTCCCACACTTTTATACCGATTCTCTTGAAACTTTCAGTAAACATTGGAGAAATAGTATACTAAAAATAATTCAAAAAATTGGAATTTTGACATTTCAATACCCATTAAACTCCTAAAGCGACAATAGCTATCCGATGTAGTGATGGGTTCCGGCCGGTTACTACCAATGTGCTGACCGATAAAGGATAAAAGCTCTGAAAAAAGTTTCATTAAGATCGAAATACGAGGGATTAGGTTGCATACAGACAAATAGATAGATCTATTTATCAGTCCGACAGACAGACTTAGAGGGCCCATTGATTTCCTTGTGACTTCTGACCATTCTAGAGGTAACTTTTTGGGGATCCACGACACTTCTTTCGCTCCATAACAAACTCTACCAAAAGAGTGCCAAGAAATGATCGATGGATATTTTTACTGCATCAGAAAAGCTAAGAGTAGCACTGGGAAAACTACTGCTCTTACATCATACCATATGTGTCTGACCCCCCCAACATGCTGGGTTCATCAGCAATTGTCGTAAATCTTAACTTTTGTGCATTTACCCGGTTTTCAGGAACAAAACAGAAAAAGAAGCGCGAGACGAAGAAGAAGAGAATTTGACACGCGCTCCACAGTAAGCTGCAGCGCTTTGGCTGCCTCTGGGCGGGCAGCAGCACTTAGAGGGTCTGTTGCATGTTGCAACAACATTGTTGCCACATTTTATGCGACAATAATTAAAATAGTTGCTGCCTATCGTTGCATTACGCATACGCAGCGTTGTCTCGCCCGCGCTTTATGTATGTAATTCATAATGCGACAGCAACTTCCTCATTTTGTTGTTGTTGTTGCAAGTGTTGTTGTTGCTGTTGTTGTTGCTTGTCTACCTGGCACTTATGAATATTTGTTGCAGCAATCCAGGCTCCCAGCGCCCCGGCCATGCCCACCTTTTGGCATCATCATCGCAGCTGCGGGGCATCGCTTTGTGCCCAGCTAAAAGCGCGCAATTTGCATAGTTGTAAGTTGTGTGTGTCGCGTGTGTGTTGTGTGTGTGTTGTGTGTGTGTTGTGTGTGTGTTGTTGTTGTGTGTGTTGTTGTTGTCTGTCATAAGTTTAGCAGCTGCAGCTGCAGGTGATGTGGCAGCAACAGCAGGAGCACAGGGTGTAGCAGATTATGGGCGCATGTTTTATGCATGCGTTGACATCGTTCGCAAATGACGTGGACCAGAGTCAACCACCCAACCACCCAACCACCCAGCCAGCCAGTCAGTCAGTCATTGAGTCAGTTGGGTTGGGGCTGGGATGAGGATGGGTCTTGGGGTTGAGTGCTTGCTTGGCTTGGCCCCGTCATAAATCAAAAATAATTACTTTTTGCATGCCCTTAGAGCTTAGCACACTTATTTTTGGATCCCATTCCCATTCCTGCAGCACCCCATCCTGCTCACCCATTGACAGACGGCAATGAAGCCAACTGGCATGCCGACAACCACAGCTCCGCCAGCCGCCTGCCTCCTGCCGCCTGTCATATTGTTAAGCGTCCAATTAGCCCAGGCTTTAGCCTACCCTCTGCCCCCTGCTCCTCCTCCCACTCAACATAGCCTATGTGCAGCACAGCACCAAGCCGCGTCCTTGAGCATCATCAGCCACTGGTGGCAGCTGTATGCGTCCTTGCAACAGCAGCAGAAATCAATCACGCTGCCACGCCTGTCATACCACATCAGCTGCTTGCCCTTGAGCGGGTGAAGCCAATACTATATTTCATATCATTTCACTTTCATACCCCATCCCCACCTCCCCCACCAACAAACAGGGGGAAGGTGGGTCGGGTTGCAGGGGGCGTCAAGTGCTCTGGCCAAATTGACCGCTGATGGGCTTAATTTGACACCATCGCGTTCATCCATTTGCAGTTGGCAAAATACAATTAAACAAATAAGGAAGGATTACCCTCGGCGCACCGCAGATTTCATACTCTTTCCGAAGATTGCGGTAGATAATAACGAATCTTGGGAGTATGTAAAATTTCAGTCAAATTCGTTAGAAAAAATGGGAAATATGGGCAGTCCAGTTTTTGGTTAAATGGCAGCTTTGTGATATTGAAATCCGATCCTTATGAATATTGGGAGTATGAGAACTTTCAATCTAATACGTTAGAAATCTTGGAATATATGGGCAAAATTGAATTTTGGTTATATGTCAGATATATTGAAAATAAATCCGATCCTTAAGAAATTGGGTGGGGCGATAGATATTAACGAATCTTAGGAGTATGTGATCTTTGTGATCTGTGATCTTCAAATACTTTAGGAAACATGGGATATTTGGGCGAAACTGATTTATGTTTATATGGCAGCAATATGATATAGAAGTCCGATCCTTATGAAATTCGTTGGAGCGTTATGTGAACTTTTAATCAAATACTTTAGAAAACATGGGATATTTAGGCAAGCCCAATTTTTGTTTATATAGCGGCTATATGATATAGTGGTCCGATCTGACCGGTCCCGACAAATGTCCTGACGCATAATAAAATAAGACTATATACCAAGTTTCATTGGGATAGCTCAAAAACTGAGGGACTGGTTTGCATACAGACAGATGAACAGACGGACAGATAGAAGGACATTGCTCAATCAATTTCTTTTGTCCTCCTGACCATTCTGAATGCAATTTTCGGGAGTCTACGACGTTTCCTTCATTGCACTACATACTTTCATAGAAAGGGAATGTACTATTTTCCTCGAAAAGAGTATAAAAATGTATATCAAATTATTTGCGAAGAGTAGAAACAAATTCTGTCAGTTTTTATTAATTATTTTCGCCATTTTCAAATAATTTTTTCTATAACGTTGATGGCCGCTGCAGTTACCGTTGTCTGTGATTTATTGTTAGTTCAAATCATGCAACTATATATGATTATATAGCCTATAGTAGCTGCAAGGTGTGTAAGGTGATCCCATTTGAAATGGGTAACAAGTGCTTCAATTTGGCATGACAGTTGCTTCAGATTTATTTAACGAAATCTAAGAATGGATAAAGACTTATAAGTATGTTAGTAATGCGATTTTCGACTCCATGATATGCTTAAATTTTATCTTATAGGTTACATTTTTCTATAAAGTTAAAAATTAGATCTAAACTATGGGTTGTGGGTGCATGTTAAGGCTTCGGCGGAGTATGATTATCGGAATACTCGGAATAGATTTAAGTGATTTTAGATATTTGGGGTGTTTTTCTTGGCATGTTTAAGGTATTTCTACATAAATGTTATCAACATTTCTGAAGAATTGGTATATAATCTCGCCAATAATTATTTGAAAATTTTTTGTGAAAATTAAGTGTAATATCCTTATTTTTATAGACATTTTTGTATAATTATTAGAGAAAAATTAAGTTCGCCACTTGCTTCGTATGCCGGTGTTTCATCTGGAGACACCGGTATTTTGCAGTATTATAATAAAGCTTTATATCTCAGTATCTGTAAGTTTTCTGAAGTAGCAATTTTGATTGAGAAGACGCAGAACGACCCGAAGCGCCAGCAAAATTTGAGGATAGAGAATTGGAGACATTACTCAATGAATACTCGTCACGATCGCAAGAGAAACTTACTGAAGCGCTCGTAGTCACTCAACCAGTCATTTGCGATCGTTTAAAAGTAATGGAAATGATTCGGAAGGTAGGCAAGAAGTAGTTTTTTGCGCGTACCTCTAAAGCTTATCTAAGGAAGGTTCTAAATCTGGTTTCCTTTGTTTAAGTTTTTGATGCCATTACCTTAAATTTAGCCACCTAGTTTTCTATATTATCTCTTGATCTGCTCAATTTTAAAGCGATTGCCACATAAATACTGCAAATATTCAACATTCAATTTTACATGCAGCAGATGGCAAATTTGCGCTGTGTCTTTTAGTTTCTGCCAGTTGAGGGCAGGCAATGGGGTACCATAATTAATGCCAATAATCCTTGACCCTGTGCCGGTTGATTATGGCTTCTTTCTCTAACATATTTCCAATTATCTCTTGACGGCTGAGCCGAAGTTTGCAATAAAGTTATTAAAACCTGATATATGGAGACTCTTCGTTAGCTCTCTGGCGAATTGATAAAAATTTCATTAGATTTCTAGTGCTGCTTTTGCACTTGCAACATTTTGTTGCATAAAGTAATAATTAAATGAAATGCAAAAAACATGAGAACTATGAAAATATCAAAGTACGGCAAGTCGGATTTGCTTTGTGGATGCAACAAATCAAGACCAACAACAACAACAACAGTAGCAACAACAACAAGGACAACAACAAAAACAACCGCAAAATTTCAGTATGAAATACTTTAAAGTTTCGCCTTGCCGCAGAACAATGCAACAGCCACTGATGTGGCTTGCAGCAAGTGCTAAATACTGACACAAAGGCGCGCACACCGTGCCGCGCCGCGTTGCCTGCCACCTGTATTTATTCCGCCATTAGAAATCTGGCGGGGAGGTGGTTGTGGCGGGGTGGTGCTGTTCGCGGTGTTCGGGGCATGGTGGCCGCTCTTAGAGCTTTCACAATGCCATCTTTTAGCTACAGTTGCCGGACCTGACGCCTTTGGAATGCTTCCGCTTAAAACTTTGCGCACAATTCGCGTGAATGTGGGGCGGGGGGTGTGGCAAGTTGGGGGAGTAGAGGATTGTATGTGGTGGCAGTCAGTCAGCTTAGTGTTGCAAACAAAAGCCGTCACAAGTTGCAACAAGCGACAGCAGACAAAGAGGACAACGGGACAAGAGGACAACAACGACATGGGACAACAGGTGGACACCAGGTGGTGCGGTGCGGTGCGGTGCAGCGGGGCGTGGAGTGGCGTGGCAGCTCTGAGCCCTGAGCCCTGAGCCCTGATCCCTCAGCCCGTTGTCGACTGCATTAGCATTAACTGCTGGCCGCCAGCACTTGCAACACTTAGGAAATTGAATTTCCCCAGCCAAGTTGCAAGCTGTTGTTGTGCCCGCCGAAAGGGGGGCCGGGCTGTGGTGAGCAGCGTTGGGCACCAAGGGGGCGGTGGTGGGCGGCGTAGAGCCCAAAATGCGTGCAAACTCGTTGCAAAGTTGCAAACGGCTTTCGGTGCGTTGAATGCCGCTTGTCGTTGCAATTTGCTGATAAGGCAAAAGAAGAATGCGGCATGCTTATCTCTTGCCAAGTGTTGACCAGGCACAGGCCCGGCCACGGGCCCCAGAGCCGCCTGTGCATGGGCGTGGCACATCAAAACTCACTCAGCGCCTCGAACAGCCGAAATTGTTGCAAGAACTCTGCGCAGTTTCGCCCGTGCCACGTGCTTTGTTCGCATCAAGTGGGTGGCCAGTGGCCAGTTCCGTAGGATACGGGGGCACCGTGGGCACTAGGGGCACTGGGGGCAGAGTGTGCGAACTACGTGCCGATCCTGAATGTCGGACAGGCGTTGACAGGCGATGCGTCGCTTAATTCCCTTTCCGTTTCGCCCGATAATTGTATTTATTTTCATTATTTTAAGCTTCCTCGTCCTGTGCACGTTGCAACAAATTCAATTTCGAATTGAAAACAAAAAGTTATAAAAATATTTGCAAAAAAAAATAAATAGCTTTTCATGGGCAATTATTGACTATAAAATACCCTGTAATTTTGAATTAAACAAGAACTTAGAGAGGTTTTGAGATCCAATTTGGGCTATAGCTTAAAATTCACTTTAATCAAGTTTTTCCAAAACTAATCAAGATATTTTCGATTATCTGTAAACTTTGATCATGCAGAACTCAAAAATATTCCAAAACTCTTCCGATTTGAGTCGTGAATGTCTAAAAAAGCACGGATTGCTTGCGAGATTGATTCGGTTTTTAAATACAATATCAAACTAGTTTGCTTCCGAAACATAATATTACCGAAACCTCAAGTTTCGTTAAGGGAGTATCTAAAAAGTGCTGGAATTAAGGTTTATTTTCCAAAACCTAAACGTTTTAAATTAGATATACCTTAAAATGTTCCAATTGATATATAAATATAATCCCATTTTACCCAAATATATATATGTTTCTGGGGTTTTTAAAAACCAAAAAACTGCCGGAGGGTATCGGTGGACCACTTATGTCGATTGACATGACCCTACTACGAAACCAGGGTGGTGGAGTAGGATTTGAAATCCCCCAAAGTAAAAAAAGTTCTTCACTGAAGGAAGTTGAAATAAAAGAAAATAGGCTTTGACCCGATGCGGTTTTTATGGCCATATAATAATAATCAAAACTGTTGGAACAAATCGATTATATATTTTTTACAATTTTTGAGTGTTGGATTATCTTCATTTATAGCATATTTGACTAATTTGTAATAACTTTCGTTCGTACTTAAATCTCCTTCCAAATTTCACGTCCTCCAAGTTAAGCAAAGTTAAATCCACGCATTGGTCCAATATGTCGCTATAATGGAATTAGCTGCTTTCTCAATACTTTTAATCAAGGGGGGAGAACCCCATCTCTGTTTTTCCCTCTATCTCCCTCCCCGTCCCTCTGTTCCTCTCTGTGCATCTATTATAATTTGCAAATAAATTTCCAAAATTTGCGCACATTGCACGCACATAAATCGCGGCATGATGAATTGCCAAAGCATTATGTATGCAAATGCGAAATCGAAAACGACATTTCGATAAGCGTTTTCGACATTTTTACTGTTCCCTAAATATAATAATTTCCCCCGCTGCGTCCCGTGGGATGCCTTTTACAGCGCAGTTGTGCATAAATTTCGATGTATCCAACTAGGAGCTGCCGGAGGGCAGCAGTTGCGCCACGGAGAACCAAAAGATTCCAGATTGTGCGGCAATTGCCATTGAACTTAACCGGTTTCAATTGGAAATAGAATGGTCGCGCCGGGCACTATCTTCTTTTTCTCCTGCTCTTCTTCTCCTGCTCGGCTTTCAGCTATCAGCAATTGGTTGGGTCAATAAAAATAGTATTTTACCACGGCGTATCGGGGGTATTTGCACGTTTCTCCTTGATAGTTTAATTTTTGGTTATTTGTGGTGGCATTTTGCAGATAGAGAACAGAGAATAGATAGATGAACAAGGGAAAAGGTGGATAGATAGGCCAGAGATAGAAGCAAGAAAAATAATAGAGATAAATGGACAGATATGCAGAGGGCAGAGGGTTAGAGAAACCCATCGATTAATAGAGCATCAGAGAGATAAAAGTAGAAACTGATGGTAAAAAACATCTAGCGGTTTGCAGTAGCGTGGAGCATGCCCACGGAAGTAAAGGGTAAAATGAGCTGACAGACGGAGTTTCGAATTGAAATACAAACTGTTGGTGGACTATGGATTGCCCTTATGAGTGTCTGTTCCGCCGTCTATATGTCTGACTGATTGATAGCGAGGCACTCCAAAATAAAATTCTCCAAGGTCTTGAAATAGGTAGGAAATGGTCCGACAGATGGAAAAACAAATGACCAGATAGGTCAAGACAAGTAGAATAAAAGATTGTCAGACAAAAGACATACAGACTGCCAGATAAATATTTAGAGGAACAGAGAACAGAGAGAGATAGACTGACGGGTTGAAAGGCTAACAGATAAACTTACAGCCGAATGTACTGCTTAACATAAGAGCTTAAGGAACAATAGAAAGAGCATAAAGCATATGCTCAGTCGACAGACAGACAGACGGGCAAGAAAACTGACGGACTGACAGATAAATAAAAATGAAATAGTTACAGAAACAGACGGGAATACTGGTAGTCTGACAGATAAAAATACAGCTAAATGGATTGATCAAGAGATGAACTAAAGAAAATATAGACAGGTTTTTTGGCCAAAACTGAGCGGAGGAGAGACAGATGGTCATGAAGTCTGACGGACTGACAGATAAATAGGAAGTGAAAGAGTAAGTGGAACAAGCAATTTGACTGATAGATAATCTTACAATCAAGTGTACAGAAGGACTAATGACACGATAGTGGTTTGTTAACAAAAATCCTTAGCTGACAGACAGAGAGACAGGCAGACAGATTTTCAGAAAGATGAAGAGACTGACAGACGAACATGAAGTCGTCTGTCTGATGGCCGATATTTAGGAATTTGAAAAGATGAAACTTTTGATAGACTGACTGAGAAACTATGAGTAAACGATCCTTTAAATTCTTACAGGCCAACATATAGTCAGAATGACGAATAGGCATACACACAGACTGGATATTAGACTGAGAGATCCACAGACTTACAGAAATATAGACCTAAATCAACTCAGCTGTTGTGGATCATAAATAACATAACATTACTGACACCTTCTTCTTTTTTTTTAATAATTACAGTACTTAATATTTTACCCATTTTTAATGGGAGCACATCGTAAAATCCTCAGCTGCTGCTGCCAAATCATAACTTAATTAAAAGATAATGGTTGTTAAAAGGTAGCCAGAATAGACAAAACCTATTAAATATAAACACACATGGTGAGCCACAGTTTTCAAGATACTGCCAAAAGAGTTCCTAAATAATTTAGTCTGCCACGCCCAACGCCCCTGCCCGAATAGGCCTGGCAAATTGGCACAAATTAAAAGCTAAATTAAAAGCTAAAACACAGTCAAGGCTGAAAGTCAAAAAACTTGTTAAGAGGGAAAGAGAAAAGCATAAAGCTTTGGCTATAATTAAGTCAATTGAAGTTGAATGTCGATCAGACAGTGAATATATATATGATATGTATAAAGTATTCTATATGTGTATATATTTGTATATATGTTTATATAGCTGTCTGTTGTAATGTCCTTTCCAATGCAGCTGCTTGCAATAAAATGCTTGTCAGCTGTGGCAGATGGATATATAGGTAATATTTGTATATTTTGGTTAGATATAGAGCTATATATATATATATATATGTATATAGATATATGTATATAGATATATGTGTATATGTTTATGTGAGATAATATATAGACCGATGCAGGCATTTTATCAGCCCGCAAAACGTAAAGCGAAAGTTTTGCGCTTTGGCGTTTCATTAAAGTTGTTCGACTCACAAAAGTATGCTACGAAATGCGAGTTGTGCCACATGTGTCTGCCCCAGTGTGCGTGTGTGTGCGGGTGTGTGTGTGTGTGTGTGTTGCTGTTTCTGCTCTGCTGGCAAAAAGTTGTAACTGCTATCAGTTACTTTTGCAATGTGCAAAAGAGACGGCAGCAGAGACAACGGCGACGTTTCACATTATGAAGATAAGCCTTAGAAAACAAAAGGACTCTCACACATACACACGCACACACACACACACACACACACTCACATATCCCTAGACTACTAAGTGCGTGCCTGTGTGTGTGAGCATGTGCTTGTGTGTGTGTGTTTTGGGCCAAAACGTTTTGACTTGTCCTACTCTGGTTGCCGTTTTGCTACTTTTTGTCTGCCACCGCCTCTGCTCCTGCCTCCTGCCTCCGCACCCACCTCCACTCCTGCCTCCACTCCTGCTTCTGCCTCCCCTCCTGCTCCTCCTCCTGCAGCCGCTTGTCAAGCGAAATTGTTTTGCGCTGCGCGTCGCGAACTCTGTCAGGCATTCGCCTTGCATAAGCACACAAAGGGGTATTAATTTTTGATCTGCTTAGGGCATTGTCTGCATCTCAGTCTGTCTATAGGTCTGGCGGTCCCTAGACCTTTAAACAAACACAAAACGCGCACAATACGCTCGCAACACACACACACACACACACACACACACACGCACATACATGGCCATAATATGCACACAAATTTATTTAGCTTTTTTAAAGCTAAAACATGCTAAACGACGCCTTGTTATATTTTATACCCTGTAATTGCAGCGAGTTAGGTTCAGAGTTTGACTGCAATTGCTGTCGTAAGAAATGACTAAGGTTTTCCAAGTTTTCCTTAAGAAAGTCTTTACAAAATTTTTTATTAACATAAATTAAAATTTATAAAATTCTTTCCTTTTTAATGTGTGAAAATTATAAGATAAGTTGAATGTTTTCAGATTGAGTATCGTAAGACGCTATTGGATCTGAATGTATTGAAATCCTCAGAGGGAATTCGCTTTAAATTGGGTCATAGAATCGGAAGATATTCTTACATATAACTTCAGCTCCATGAAATATACATATGATAAAGAATTCTAACTTGTTTATTATTATTATTACTATTATACTAGTATGGCCTTAAAAACCCTATCGGGTCAAAGCCTGAAGCACTAACTTCCTTTATTTTTTCTTCCTTCATTTGAGAACTTTTTTTACGTGGAAAGTTCTCAAAACCTACGCCACAACCTAGTTTTTCTAGGAGGGTCATGCCTATTGACATGAGCGGGACTCGAACTCGCACCGCTTGTTTGGCGGGACAGTGCGCTATCCACTGGTTTACCGAGGTCGCATGACTTCTAAACGCTAGAAATAAATGAATAAAGCCTTTAGAAAACGTTGATATTACGCATATTTCACATCTATCTTAAAACCCAAGTCGCTGCACTTCCAACCTACCCAAAATGATCCATAGACGGTTTTTTTTTGCTTAGAGTGTAGACACATTGGTATTAGTTTTCAACATGGAAATTCAAAAAAAAAAAAAAAAATTATTCGCTCAATATTTGTACAACCCAATTTCAGTTCATCCTTTTGCCTTCAAGTTTTCCGGACACTTTGGGCCTAAACTGGCCCGAAAATATTTTGTGCCGAGAAAAACATGTTAAACTTTTGGCATGAAATGAATAGGGTATCGTATGCAGTTTTGCATAACATGGGCGACTCCATTCTTTAGTTTTGCATATTTATATAACAGTTGTGAATTTTGTTGCCCAAAAAAAAGGCAAAAACCAAAAAAAAAAAACCTTAAAACCTACCCTCGCACAACAACAACGAAATTTGGAAATAAAAGTTGTTACTTTCACTAGGCCAATGCGTGTGTGTGTGTGTGCGTGTGTGTGAGTCTTCTACACACACAAATCAAAAACTTTTACTTACCCCTGCCCCTGCCACTGGCCCTGCCACACGTTGCCGCAGCACCAGCAGTGCTTTTGGCTTTCGACTATTAACTGCTGGCACGCCCCCTTAGCACTAAAATCCAAACGCCCACCGAGTGCCAAACACCCCTCCCCCCATGCCCGCTCTCCCGCCGCACACACCAGCTGTTGGCCAAAAACACACGCATTCCCAACTAAGTTCATTTATCTATCCTCCGATCCTCCGATGTTGCCTCATCCTCAACCTCAGCCTCCGCCTCCGACTCATCCTTTGTCTTTGCCTTTGCCTTTGACTTTGGCTACATTTCCAGCCTCTGGGAAAATTTAAACAATATTTACGCGCTGCATCAGCAACAACAACAACAACAACACCAACAACAACAACAACAACACCAACAACAACGCCAACAACAACAAAAACAACAGCAACAACAATACCAACAACAACTAGCATAGTAGCATTTATTACATAAACAGCATAGTCAAGTGGCCAGGGGCGTAGTCCCTGCTCGGCGGGTGGGGGTTCTGCGTGCCTGTCGCAGACATTGAATAATCAAAGGCAAAATTTTTATCCTTGGGGCAAGTTCCCAGAAATTCGCAAACCGTAAAGCCTTGCCCAAAAAGCATTGTCTTCCTTAAAGTTTCAAAATATCAGAAATTATTATTATCTACATTTACACTCCTTTCCACCTCATTAATGGACGAAGATTTCAAATATTCGTTTGAAAAAATGTCTTTGAACTCACGATATTCAATTTTAAAAATTTTCAACAAAATCTCCAAATTTTGCTGCAAAAATTTAACCCTAATACACTTTTGGTTTGCTCTTAATTCTCCATTAAAAACAACCCAAAAACTTAACTTCAAAAATAATCCAGCAAATCACATATTAAAAAAGAAAGAAATACATAATACAGTCGAACTTTCCTATAATAAATCTTGACGGATCAAGAAAATCACTTCGGTATATAGAAACTTCATTTTACAGAAATTATTTATATATACAATGAAATTGGAACGAAAAAGTTGTGTGTTTGAAATCAATTCATAATAGGGAGAGCTTTATTGTAGAGAAGTTCACTATGGAGAAGTTTGACTGTAATATGAAAGAATGTTACATTAGATTAAGTTGGATAAAAATTGGGTTATTATTTTAATTTTTTATAAACATTTAAGCTCTATTATGAAAAATTGCTTACACATATACGCTTCAAAGTTTGTCCATCGTTAGCCACGACTTTTTGCAATCTATCTGGAAATTCGTGGATTCCGCGTTGAATTTTTGACTTTATTATAATTCGAGAACTGCTGGTCTGCAAGGCCAGGAAAACATGGTAATCAGAAAGATAATGACTGGGCTATACAGCGGGTTAGGTAAGACCTTTTCCATGTAAGTTTCAATAACACGACTAACATCTGGTCAAGCGTTGTCGTGCTTCAAAGTTACGGCCGTTTTTCTTGCTCGGCTCAAAGACATCAACTATCATCGATATACCTGCCACCTTTTCATGGTAGTCTTGTTAGGTTTGAAAGGCTCACAATACACCACACCCAGCCAGTCTCACAATATACACACATTTAGAGCTATAGAGACAGAGAAGCAACAAAGTAGGCAATATTTTCTTCTCGACTGATTTTTTTTGTTGTTTTTCTTCCTTATTTAGGGTAAGATCGCTCTGAAATTTGGTATATCGTTAGCTTAGAAAAAAGTTCATGTGTACATGTAATTTCATTGCAATTCATCCATTAATATAGAGTATATGCGCTAATTCGACATTCAGTTTTATGACAGGTATAAGAAATTATAAAAAGAGGCACCGTTTCAAACAATTACTTAGTTAGTTGGAAATGAGCATACAGAGGGACACGAAATATTGTGAAGATCATTTTTTAGATCCTACAAAGCGTTCTTTTTCTGGACTTATTTATGTTTCATTTCGAATCTGAAACTTATTTCAGGGAAGGCGGAAATTTTCACAACGCCCCTGTAAAAGGCGTCAAAGCAATAGGAGAAGGATGAGGTAGAGGAAGGATGTTAAAAACAAGCGAAAGACGACGGCGACGAAGGACATTAAAAGCGACACCAGGCCAAAGCCAAAGACGAAAAACTGAGAAACTGAGAATGAGACAGACAGAGAGAAGGAGCCCGATGGAAATGCAGAAATGGGGAGAGGGAGTGGGAAATAGATATTGAGACAGGAGCGGGAAACTGTGAAAACTCACTGACTGGGGCGGGTGAGGTGGTATGATGATTATGGGGTGTTAGAGGCTGGATTGGGGGGTTGTGTGTGTCGGCTTTTTTTGGGATCTGAAGCTGAGAAATGGCATTGGACGCGGCATTGGATAGGGTAATGAAGATGTAGACGGAAAACTGAGCCTCAAAAAGCGCTTTCAAATTTTCGTCAACAGGAGAAGCAACAACAACAACAACAACAACAACAACAACAAAGACAACAATAACAATAACAACTCTCAGCTGGTTGTGTTTGTTGTTGTCATTTGCTTTTTACTTTGCTTTCACTTCATTCTTATTTTTCTTTGGCTTGAGTGCTTCATGTGTCTGTATGTGTCTGTATCTGTGTGTGTGTATCTGTGTGTGTGTAAGTGTGTGTGTGAGTGAGTGTTTGAGTATGTGTTTGAGTGTTTGGCGTGTCTTTATTGCTTTAAGTAAGCAATTTGAAATTTGAGCTGTTACAACGTTGTACAAAAACAACTTCAGCCGATGTTTGCCTCCGTAAATTGTTGCAATACCCTGGAAATATTTGCAAAAAAAAAAAAATGATGCACTTACCCAAATAGAAATGGTTTTATGCTAAAGAAAAACTGGGTTGTGGCGTAGGATTTGAAATCCACCCACGTAACAAAAATTCTTCAGTCAAGGAAGCAGAAATATAGGAAAATAGTGCTTCAGGCTTTGACCAAAAAGGGTTGTTATGGCCATATAATAATAATAATTTAGCTCAAGAACTGATAATATGAATATTCAGATGAGTAGCCAATTCTTGATTAACAGAGAGACTTGAGAAAATAAAAAAAATAAATGATTTTGGTTCTAATTTCGATCACAAATCGCGTCGAAAAATTAGTTACAAAACTTTCAATTTATCACGAGCTCATCCTATCCAAAAGCACTGTGAAAAATTTGTTAAGATCGCTTCACTAGTTTCTAAGAAATCTACTACCGACTTTGAAAACGATGTTTCGAGAAAAACACGGCCAAAGATTGAATTAGGTATAAAACCTATATATTTTATTAGAGAGGCTGTTCTCTCAAATGTTCTATCTCCCAATCTCCCGATTGTGTTGAAACTTTCAAAAATTAAATTTTTTGACATTTCCAATCCCATTTAACCCCTTACGTTTAAGATATCTATAATAGAGTCATTCCGTGAAGAATGGATATTTTAAACGTGGCAAAGGATTTTGAATATTTCATATTCTAAGCGCTTGATTCTATATTTGAAGAAAGTTTTTCTCTAAATAAATTTTTCTGAAGTTTAAAGTGTGTCTGATTGAATTATACCATCGATTATATCACAATTTTGACTAAACTACAATAATCTGTGGCATTAATAATTTGATATATGTGAATTGAATCCTTGTTCCATTCCATTTTCTAGAGTTTTTGTAAGCTAATAAAAATGTATTTTTTTTATATTATTTTCAGGTAACGAAAAAATTATGAAGAAAATGGAATCCTGCTGGTAACACTTTAATCTTTATTTGTTTTGTAGTAAGTGAGTCGGAAAATACTGAAAATACTATTCAGAAAGTGCTGGCATTTAAATTTTGTAACCTTAAAATACTTAATCTAAAAATACTCAATTTTACGTAGAATCATCAACTCTGTTGATAAGATTCATAAAGTATCCTAATGTGACATATTTGCCTGAACTTCAACAACAACTTGACATTGGCTTACCTCGGGGTATCTGAAAGTCAAATACTCTGAACAAAAGCCAGTTACATCCATTGTTGTTCCTCAAAATTTGCCAGGACATTGTTGTGCGAGCTTTGGAGTCGCATTGTGCGTGATTTAAGGGTTAATTTAACATAAAATTAAAAGCAGTTTCTTTCTTTTTTGGTTGAGTTAGGAACTAACTAAACGAGTGGCAACTGACTGATGGTTGCCACTGTGAAAATTGAAAAGCGAAATTATTTTTGAATGCCAACGCGGGACTTGACTCAGCAGAGCCTGAAAAATTTCTAATTACAATAATTAATGCGAGCCAAGAAGGGAGACGCAGGGAGACGGGGAGTCAGGGAGACAGGGATATAGCTGGCGTATTGCCAACTGTCTGGCTTTGGGTATATATATATATATATTCACCGTCAAGTGACGACAATGGCGTACAACATGTCGTATACTCAATTTCCAGAATGCGACGTGCGCTCACGTACCAAAGGCAGGCGAAACGAAATGAAACGAAATGAAGCTGTGTAGGGAACACTCTAGGGTAGGCTAGGGTCGGGTCGGGTAGGGTAGGGTAGGCTAGCTATAGCTATAGCGGGATCTGCCAGAGAATAGATGAGGCATCTTCCTCTTTAGGCGCTCATCACATTTGTCATGTGCTGCCAGGCTCACGCCGACGTACAAATAAAATTCATTTAAACCAGATAGGAAACAGCTACAACAACAACAACATCTGGGGAAAAACTGCTGAAAACGCAACAACAATGCAATATATATATATATATATATATATATATATATATAGACGACTTTCTATATAACCCAAGCTGAAAGACGCAAAATGTCAGTCAACTGTCGAACAGGTGAGTTGTGATAAACTATGAAAACAAATTTGATGAGGTCATCAAATGCAAACGGATTTTCATCTAGTCTAAAGTACCGAATTCCTGTACGGATGCTTCCGACGTGACAGTCATTCCATCAAAACGATCCGTCGACTGGCAACCGTGTGAAACCATGAGAAATTACATTGCAAATGCCGCGGATGGCGGTGAAATTAATGGGTATTTTGCAGCTGGTTCCAGGACGGAAAATGGATGGTGGCAACAGCAGCAGCCTTATGAACACTGACAGATTGTAACCGTTAATGGCAATTGATTATTGCTGTACTCATTACTGTCATTAATGACTGATATTATGATAGAAGTAGCTTTTGGGTTGGGTGGAAATTTTCAATTATTAGAAGGCTTCCTGAGGGTGATATATAGTAACTATGATTGAGACGTATTTCCAGTTTATTAGGGTTAAGATAGGTATTTTAAAAAGTTTATAACTTTTCTACTTTTTTGAACAAAGAGAAATTTTATATGATCAGTTGATTAGAGCTCTGAAGTAATAGAAGCTTTTCAGCTCAATTACATCGATGATATGTCAATACTTAATAGAGTAGAGCCTTTAAAGGCCTCCATGGACCAGTGGATAGCGCAATGTCCCGCCACAAAGGAGGTGTGGGTTCGACTTCCACTCATGTCAATAGGCATGATCCTTCTAGGAATACTAGGTTGTGGCGTAGGATTTGAAATCCCCCACGTAAAAAAAGTTTGTCAGTGAAGGAAGCAGAAATATAGACAAATAATGCTTCAAGCTTTGACCCGATATGGGTCCTTTCCTTTGGACAGTGGTTTAATGATATATTATCGCTTTTGTATTTAATTTTGCAATTCCTGAAACTTTCTTGACTGCACATAAACCCTCTATCTGTACTCTATCTGGTCCAAAACGATGCCCATAAGCGCTATTTAAGTACATGAAATGAAGTTCTTGCATAATGCCATGAGAGTTATGCTAGATATTAAAATGAGGCACAGTACTATATAGGAACGATTGTGGCTTAGAGGTTCGGGGGGGATGAGCGAAATCAGTGTGCGAGTCGCCATTGTGTGCTGCATGCAAATTTGCCGCATTGGGCGGGCGGGACACACTGTGCACACTGTGGCAAATGGCAAAAGGAAATGCCAAAGGGCAAATAGATGAATGCACAAAGTACTGAAAATGTGACAAAAGTACTTGATAGTCGGTATTTGGTACTAGGTGCTCAGCACTCGGCGGCGGTCGGAGATGGTCGGCGGCGATCGGAGGTGGTCGGAGGTGGTCGGTTAGCCAGTCGTCCGTGGACGCCATTTGCATTCGGCATGTGGCAATGCGATGTGATGCGAGGCGATGCCATGCGAGGCGATGCCATGCGAGGCGATGCCATGCGAGGCGAGGCGATTCTATCGCGACGTTGTCTGAGTTTGACACGTACATGTGCTAATTCAAGCTCATACACGGGGGGAGGCATACACACACAGATACACACGCACACACAGATACTCACACACACACACACACCACACATCCAGAAAGAGAAGGATATAGGTGAGCTGAGAGAGACAACTGTGGACAAGATATAGAGGTCGCTAGTTGGCCAACTACTCACTAACTCAAAACGTTGTCAGACAGACAGACGGACGGGCAGACATACGGACGGACAGACAGGCGGACGTACAGACAGACGGACGAGACACGTAAACATATGGCAAAAGAAACGAGCGCTCACATTGCGCATACGACGCGTGGTACATATAAAATTATGATGACTTATTATGATTAATACTTGCGTAGGATTTATTTAGGTATATACATATAAATTTATATATAAGTGGATTATGTCCAGCGTTTTCTGCTAATTTTGTAATATATCATAATGCCAAAGGTATATATACACCTGTGTTTGAGTCTATTTTGGTATATTCTTTTTGAACAAAAAATGTGTGCTGAAAGCATCGTGAGGCATAATCAGAAGCAATATCTGTCTGTCTGTTCACCTATACGTCTGTGTGTATGCATACTACTCTCTCAGTTTTAGAACTATTGGAATACGTCTTGGCACATAGCCTTTATTTGTCAAGACGCAGCACATTTTTCAAAACGTTATAAAACTAAAAGTTGGCTTTACCCATCTTTGTCAGGAGGAACTTCCATAAAGGAACTTCAATCAAAACTCAACATATTTTTTATTAGTATCATTAGTTTTAATTAGAATTAAGTTACAAAAGAAAGTGTATCCAGAGTAGGTGAGGCCTTCAGGCTGTGATAGGTCATGATCTTGACATGAGTTTCGTGGGTCAGTGCGCTAACGACGTCCCTTCTCAACATACTTTGACAGACTACAGATTTTGAAGTCTTCTTTAATGGTCGTTGAAATTTCGTTAGTCGATTTTTTATACTCATTTCGAACCGAAATATTGCCCATATATCACATGTTTTTTAACATATTGAATTGAAAGTTGACACATACTTAAGATTTGTTATTATCAATCGGTGCACTAAATTTCATAAAAAACAGGCGTCTATAACATAAATGTGTCATGTATCAAAGACCATGTATATCAACCAATTGCGTTGAACTAGTTGGGATTTATAATTCTATTTAAATTTTTTATTATCTATTAAGAATTTTATAAAAAAAATTTTCGCATTAGCATTTTCAGCGCGCTGAAGATAATTCTTCATTATTTGTTGTACTCATCGCAGAAAATAGTATATTCTTTTCGTCCGAAAGTATGTAATGCATTGAAGGAATCGTCGTAGACCACCAAAAGTTATTGTCTAACGCTCAACCAAATTTCATACATACACCCAACATTCTCTATTATCTACCTCTATCTACGAATACAGTATAAAATCTTCAGCTCGCCGAAGATAATCCTCCATTACCTGTTTTTATATTCAATTTTTAAAACAAGTCCCAGGTCACAACATAATGTCTTCTTCCATAGGATTTAATATATTCCTATTTTCCGAAGAAGCTTAGCGCCTCCACAAAATCCTAAATGTATTCTATTCGTTTCGTTCATCGAAAGGTAAACTCTTAAATTCAAGCTTTGAAAAAGTATCGCCACACTCGATAGTTGTTTGGTTTTTTATGCAAACACGTGATACTATCGATCAAGCACTACTTTTAGGACGATTAATGAAATAAGTAACAGATATTTTGGCATACACTGAAGATCTCTTTTGATAGTTTCCTTAGAAAGCGAAATTGTCATAATAACCTTATGGGGACATAGCCTGAAGCACTATTCGTCTTTGGATTTCAAATCCTACACTACAACCTAGTCTCTCTAGGAGCGTTATGCCTATACACATGAGTAGAAATCGAACCCACACCGAGGCCCCTAATTGGCTTTTTACTAAGAAACTTTTAAGGGTGACCAATTAGGCCCTTTTATGCCACAATTCCCGTAACTTTATTGAAGGCATGCATTAGGCCTATATGGCTTTATAGTGAAAATCTGATGTTATATATATGGCATATATATAGACATTTATTAACTGGCAGTTTCAAAATCTTGGTAATTGTATAAATTCGCTTTTTATGGCTTTGGACCAAACTGTTGCGCGATAAATATCGATTATGGCACTCGGGCGGCGCTTATCGATTACAACCAATGGCCACTCAACTCGGCGCTTGATGTTCAATTGCCGTTTGGGGCGCCCCAAAAAAAAAAAATGGAGAATGAAAACGAAAACGTTTCGCAATGCCATAAAAAAAGCAACTCCAAAATGCTCCAAACTGGTGCTCAAATGGCCCCAAGTGCAAATGGTCCACCACAGAGCACACACACTCACTCAGACACACACATATACAAACAAACAAATATAGAAATACAAACGCCATCGGCCATGTTTCTTCTTCTTCTGTTCGTCCATTTTGTTGTATTTTATAAATTGTGTGAATTTTAACACTTGATATTCTTTTAATGAATTATTTGGCCCACAACGTTGTTGGCATTATTTAAATTTTCCAACTATTTTGCATGCCTACCGAAGGCGTCGTATTTCTAGGCAACAGAAGGGGTCCAGGCCTGCAGCCACACACACACACACACACACACACACATCCAACACACACATAGCTATATATAGCCAGTGTTGCCAGAATATGCGTAGCCAATATGGCTAGATAGGAGAAAAAAGTGGCTGAAAATAGCTAAAAACAAAATTAACAAGATAGAGTGCTGCAGTCGAGAGTGCTCGAAACGCTATATAAACGTTTAGCCGCCAGGTGGCATAACGCATTTTTCATCTTTTGCCATTTTAGCCCGTTTTCGAACATTTCTGCGTCTTATTACTTCGGTGTATATGATCCTATCATTCTGAAATTTTCAGAATTGTAATGAATAAATATTCTTGAATTCGAACCATTATACAAGGAATTGTAGAAAATATAGGCACATATATAATTTAAAGGGAACCAAATTTCGATGGAAAAAACGTTGGATGCCACTTTCTGCATAGTGTCTTTGGGTACCTACATACCAATTATTATGACTCCAGCACAAACTTTGTGGTCTATAGATATATTTTGTCACTTTCTGGGAAAATGGAGGGGTGTATTCAAATTTTGGGAATTCTGCAGTTTCTAATTATGACCCAAATTTGGAGGCGATAGGTCGATTGATGCCAAAATTTATGGCCATTTTATCGAATATCGATATTGTCCTTATCGATACATCCCAAATTTGAATCAAACTCGTACTGATTATGTTATACACAGATCTTCATGCCAAGTTTGGAGTCTGTAGTAGCTCTTGTAGTTCCCGAGGTCGGCGCGATCTTACAGATGGTCAGACGGACATGGCTATATCGACTGGGCTATTGATGCAACATGAGCGGGACTCGAACTCGCACCTCTTGTTTCGCGGGACTGAGCGCTATCCACTGGTCCACGGGGCCCTGGAATGAAAAGCAAAACTGGTTAAAAAAAATGAATTGCTACAAACAAAATCAAAAGCAAAACATTTTGTAAAGTGGCTAGATCTAGCCATAAAATGGCTAAGCTGGGATCACTGGTATAGGCTGTAAAAGTCAGTCGCAAAATGGGGCGAAATGTTGGGTAAAACTTTTCAAGCAAATTGCTTGCAATTGAGTTATTTATTGTGTGTGTGTGTGTAAATATGTGTGTGTGTGTGCCTCATATTATTGTGTATGCATTGTTGTGTGTGTGTGTGTGTGTGTGTGCGTTTGTGTGTGCCCAACACAAAAATGGCCAAATTACCGGCCAGACGGCCGACCGACCGACCAGTCTCAGTCTGCCCCAAAAGCAAAGCAGCTGTCCAGCTGGGCTGCCGCTCCTCCTGCTGCCACTGCTCCTGCCCCTACTGCTCCTGCTCCTGCTCCTGCTCCTGCTCCTGCTCCTGCTCCTGCTCCTGCTCCTGCTCCTCCTGCAGCTCCTTTAGCTCCTCATTTTGTTGCCTGTTTTGCCGCTGGCCATTGGTCGTTTTGTTCACTTTTTGCTTTGTTTTGTTTTGTTTTGCTTTGCTTTGGACTTGTGGTTGCCACTTTTGATTGTCCTGGCTATAATATTTGTGCTCCTCCTCCTGCTCCTCCAGCTCCTCCTGCTCCTCTTGCTCCTCGTGCGGCTCCTGCGGCTGCTGCTGCTGCGCTGCGTCCATTGTTATTATGATGTCCGAACGCAATTTGCCAAAGCAAAAAAATAACCAAAAACGAAAGCGAAAGCTACAGGAAAAAAGAGCAAAAGGCATGAAACGAAATGTAACGAAAATTAAAACAGTAAAATGTGCCAAGTGCTCGGATTTTGCCTGCAACACACACAACACACACATCACACACACACACATCACACAGACACACACACAACACACATGGCACAAATGGCACATGGCTCACACATCAGAATCGAGCCAAAAACTGACGCTCGATTGCCTCTTTAGAGCACTTGGCACAGCAATTGCCTACAGAGACACCCGCAATGCTTAGGCACAGTGGGCCAAATATGACTTTTACCAAGCGAATACTCATATATTTTTGGCAGAACACTGCTTGAAAGAAAGCTTCTTTGACTTCACAAAAGATACCATTTTGGTCAAATTTAAAAAAAAATTAACTCTTTCAAGCATATCCCTCTGTCTAACTAACTGTCTATCTATCTGTTCATATATCTGTGTGTGCGTATACCAAAAAATACCTCAGTTTTTGATCTGGTGTTGTAAAGCTTGACGCAGAGTCTTTTTTGTCAAAATACAGCAGATTTTTCAAAACTGGGCAAATTGGACCATTATCTTCTATCTGACATAAGGCTGAATATTGCTTTTAGACATACTATATATCGCATGGCTGTCTAGTTATTGCATTTAAATTTCACACGTAATAAAATTTCCTTAGTGTCTAGCAATCTACCAAATTTCAAAAGAATCGGTCTACTATATTATAAGCCATTCTTTTAAAATTTGTCATACACTTAAGTTTCTTCTATCTTCTATCACTAGATCAAAGATCATACCATATCATATTATATTATTATAAAATTTGTAGTCGGTTTTGCACATATATCAAGGAACTATATTGGACTTTCGCACACACCTTAAAAAGTCGAAAGCTTTATTTTTATATACAGACAACAGCATACAACATCCTCATCATTGAATCATCTTGGAAATACAATTCAAGCTGAGTTATTGTTAAAGTATTTTCTTATGCTATTTTTGATCGAATACAATAATATATATATATATAAAATGGATTCTAGTTCAAAAATACCGCCAAAAATATCTAACATCGATGTTAATTGAGGCGTCAGAAGTCCCAAGGCGACCTAGGCCAGAAATATAAAAGTAACCCTCGCTTACATAAAAATAATATCTGTTAAAATGCCGCAAACAGTTCAACACAAGTCGACATACTTTCTCTGTATGTTTTTTTTAACAGGGTATGGCATAGTCGAGTAGCAGTTCTCAAGACTGTTTCATAGCAACTTTTTAAGTTTTGCATACTTTGATTGATTGAAAACGTGCGATTGACCCTTTGCTAAGGTAGAAACCCAAAAGAAGCTACATTTTTTTAACCATAAATAATTTACTAGAATAACAGATGCTGGTTGGGCTGGTTCCCCCTAATTTTCCATAAAGTTTTCCTTTCGAGAAAAAACCTGTCTCATTTGCATTAGATCAAAGGCTTTGGTTAAAAAAAAGGTTGAACCCACAAAATAAAAATGCTGGGAATATCCTTGATTGTCTCTACTGAGAATTTTTAACTTGAACAATTTTCTTAATTAATCTGAAGTTACGCAGAATCGACTAGAACGGCAGATTAGACAAATTAGACATACTGTTTAAGTGATTACAGCTATTTTGCTAAAATTTTAGGACCAACTTGGTCCCAACGCGCCCATTGTACACGGCCGAATCCCTCGGCGTGAATGCGGCTGGCCGCACACACAACGAAGGCGCTTTTAAAGTTCATTGTTTCGTCCCGGGGGCGGGGCAACCGTTTTGCCTCCCTTTTGGGCCAGTGCGGCCATCTCTATGGCTTGGCAAATCCGTTTTAGCCAACTTCTTGAGCCACCTTAAGAAAACTTGGCCAAAAGTTTGCCAATGGCGCCGCAAGTCATGCAATGCACGTCCAAAAATTTCGGGTAAATGTATTTAAGTAAAGTTTCCACGAATGCGGACCACATCCTGGACGAGGGGCGCACCGGGGGCGTGGCAGCTAATGAAACAAAAGGCCAACTGAGTGGACTCGCCGCACTCATTCATTCACATAAATGCTTGAACGTATTTATGAATATTCCGCCGTGCTAATGGCCAAATGCTCATATTCATAAATTTTATATGAATACTGGCCGCAGCAAAGTGAGTGCATTTGTGAGTATAATACATATTCATGGACTTATAAGTGGATTCATGAGTTCAAAGTCAGCGTCTTGTGATGCAATTATTTTGGGCTGAGGATGATTTATCAAATTGTCATATTGATTAAAAATGCCTGCAAATGGCAACGGTAGAATTGGGTAAGCGATACCTATAAGGGGTCTAGCAGGGGGTACTCAGGAGTCTGGGGTCCTGGGGCGCTTAAGGACAGTTTTTCGTTTCGCGAAATCAACGAAATGTTAAATAAGCAAAACGTGACTTTATTCGCAAAATGTTGAGCAAGACAGGAGGTAAAATGGAGCAGCGTGATTCGAGGGCAGAGAGTGGAGTCTGCGAGATTTGGGTACACTATGGGCTTTTGGGGGTAGAGGATAGAGGTCAGAGTCCAGACGGTGGGACAGTTGCAGCTCAGTAAGTTCCGTTCAGTCTCTGGCAGCTTAACACCTTTGCTACCTTTGCTACCTTTTGTTGGCTTTAAGTGCTGCCCCAGCTGCTCCAACTGCTCCTGCTGTTGGCAGTTGACAGCCAAAATGTATATATATTTATACACTTGGAGAAATGTTAACAAAAGGGTTGTACTTGTCGTTGTTGTTGTTGTTGTTGTTGTTGTTGTTGTTGTTGTACTGCTCAATCAAAACTCAACGCAGAGTGACAAAGCCTGCCACAAAGTTTATTAAATCGTTATGCTTATGCAACAACGGCATGAGGCAGGTGGTTTTGCATGTTTTGCTCTTATACCCTGTAACCATTAAACATGGGCATATTAGTTTTGCACTGGCAATTGAAGGCGTAACAGTAGTCATAATGTATTATGTGATGGATTATCCATGGATCATGCTCTGTGTTTGGTGGAATCAGCTGGGTTCCATTTATTATAATCTGATGAAACCGAACGATACTGTCATTATTATTATTAGTATATGGCCATTACAACCCTTTCGGGTCAAAACCTGAAGATCTATTTTCCTCCATTTCTGCTTCCTTCACTGAAGAACATTTTTATGTGGGTGGATTTCAAGTCCTACGCCACAATCTAGTTTTTCTAGGAGGGTCATGCCTATTGACATGAGCGGGACTCGAACTCGCACTTTTGTTTGGCGGAACAGTGTGCTATCCACTGGTCCACTGAGGCCCCTAACGAGACTATCACGGGGGAGATATTCCGATGGCATTTGATGCTTTTGAGCCGAGCATTGCAAGAAAAATGGCCGCAATTTTCGGATAGACATAAATAAAGACACTATGCAGTACGACAACTTTCGACCACATGTTATTCGGTTCCTTAAAACTTACTTGGAAACACTTCGTTGGAAAGTCCTTACCCAACGGCCGTATAGCCCAGACATTGCTCCTTTGGATAACCAGCTTTTCCGATCCATGGCCTTTGACTTGGATTACCAGCACTTCACCTCTTACGAGGAAACAAATAAATGGATCGATACATGGATCGCATCAAAAAACGAAGTGTACTTTCGAGTTGGTATCCGAAAATTGACAGAAAGATGGGTTAAATTAGTGGCAAGCGATTGGCAACACTTTGAATCAACGTTTTGTAACCATAGTTTGCTCAATAATGCCTCGGAATTCGAAAAAAAAAACTCTTATAACTAATTTCAACAGCTAAAAGATCTGAAATTCTCCCAACGATAACGTCAGCAGGAGCTGTCGAAAACTGATGTGGCTGAACACATACGAGACAAGGTTTAATAACAGGGCAAGTTCTAGTCGAGCACACCAAACTATAACCCTCCATTTTGTTTTTTTCCTGTAAGTGTATATTGTTGTTTATAGAGGGCATGTTCCGGGGGGAGAAGAGGTTCAACATGGTTGGCCAAAAAGTGCTGACAGCATTTGCGAAATTGGTTGCCGAAATGGGCAGCAAACGGGGTGGCAGGTGGCAGGTGGCAGGTGGCTGTAGCCAGTTACCAGTTGGCTTTGGCCAGGAGACTGGAGGCTGGAGGCAGTGCGTCTGACAGGCATGTTGGCATTAAAGCTGCCATAAAGCTCACATCGTCAGAGAGGAGCCTCTCCATATCTGCACTGCATACTGCCTACCTAGGCAATAAATGTATATGTATATATATATATATATATAGGTATATTATATATACAATTTTTTCACTTTTCGCTGTTGTTTCGGGTTTTTTTGTTTGTGGCAAAAACCAAAGTTTGTCATAAAGTGTCAAAGTGAATTGAAAATTTCCATTTAAGCGCTGCAAATCTACCAAATCCATGCCAACAGCGACCGCACTGACCGCGCCCCACAACATAAACCACAACCAAAATATCAGCACCAAACACAACACACAACTCAAGCCCCCAAATCTCCAATCCCAACTCCCCCAACTCGCCCAACTCCCAGAACAGCCCCAAACTGGCCAAAACCAACGCAGATAACTACAACTTTGCCTGTCAGTCAAAAGTAAAGCTCCAAATCTGATTGACCGAAGGCCTCAAAAAGCCTTAACTACATTCATTCAACTTGTCAATAATATATAGATATTGATATATATATATATACATAGGTATTTTTTAATCGCTTTGCCAAAGTCGCAAATTATTTGGCATTTAAACGATTTGCACACAAAATTTCAAATCATTCGCTTTAGGTTTTAGCCTTTTTTTCTTCCTCTTTCTCTCTGCGTCTCTATTGCTCTTTTGCTATCTCTATCGGGCATGAAAATGAATAGTTCGTTCCATCAAATCAAAAGTTCAGGCAAAACTTTTTCCACTAAAAATTTGTGTAAAATTTTAATTGATGTTTATAGCAAATTGTTTGCTTTAGTTTTTCAGCACTTTTTTTTATTGCCATTTGACTTTTTTCACCTGGCTCTACGTATATCCCTGGAGATATTTATTCATTGAATTAACCATTCGATTCATTCAGTATTTATTCGCATTTTGCGCACACAATTTAAGACTTGCGCAAACTTTTTACCACATTTTGTAGGCATTTAATTGAAGTTTTTCAGCCTTTCGGCAGCGGAAATTTTTAGATTGATGAACAATTACTTTTATGCATGTTTTTTTAAGACAATAAATGAGATGTATAAGGAGATTGTATATGTATTATTATTATATGACCATAACAGCCCCATTGGGTCACAGCCTAAAGCACTATTATACTATTATACTCTGTTCCAAGTTCTATAACTAAAGCTAGTTCGAGAAAACCACATCAAACTCCTATTTTCCTCAGACCACACAATTTAGATATAATTGTTGGGGTTTTGGTAAAACTTTCTTACAAAGAACTCATCTATTTGCATTAGAACAATTTCATCATTTATTGAGTCCAAAATGAAATGGTAATTCCAATTGCAAATGCAAAAACAAGGACAAACACTCGCAATTATTTAAATATAAATACGATGAATATCCTCGGGATTGAATATCTTCTTGCAAAGAGGGCACATATCGGTCACTTCAACGAACTTCTTCATGCACTCCTTGCAGAAGACATGACCACACCGCGTGGAAACTGGTTCCTTCTTCTGCACGTACTCAATGCAAACGGGGCACTTGTATTGATCTTCTGGTGACGACGGCTCGGGCTCCTCGACGTTATCGCTAGCTTCCTCGTGCTGAGTTTCCACACTTTGCAGCACCTCCTCAAGCAAATTTTCAATGTACGGCCTCCTGGGCATAGAGAAATCTATTGGCATTTGATTTATGTCCAAAAGGCCATTAGCGTATGGATTCGGATAACGTATAGCGCTCTCATCGGGGATTGATCTAGCTCGAATAAGATTCCTCCAATGGACGGTGTAATAACGACCTACTGAAATTTTAAAAAATAATGTGTTTACATAATAAAAACTTACACTCATGTGAATCCTTACTGTGTGGTGTCTGCATCTTGAAGTCGAAGGGAACACTTGACGTAGTATTGGTAAACGGATTGGATTTCCCAATGAGCTTTCACTCGCACGCAAGTTTTCGGCAGGCCACAAATAGAGCGAATTACAAGAATTGCCAGTAGCTTCCTGCAATAGGTATTATACGGGAAAACTACAATACTTTCGGTAGATACAATAAAAATGTATATAAATTTACCTGGAGAGCTTGAAAATGCTTGCAGTTTGCGGAGACTTTCGTCGAGAAGAGGTCAAGGGAAAAAGTTGATTTTTGGCAAGTGTGGAGAGTTGCCAGCTGCTTGATAGTCGCACCTTAGGAGTTACCAGATGTATGACGATGCTGTTATTGGGCTAGGGATGGACACACGCAAGGTACTTAAAGGTAATATGAAAAAAGTTGTGATTTTTGCAGGATCAAATATAACTTGAATCACAAAATAGCATTTTTTTCTGCTCAAGTGTAAGAGAGAAACCCCTACTAGTGATTCTTTGTCAATATTAGTTTATGTAAACTTCCTAATTTCA
Organism: Phorticella flavipennis; assembly: GCA_037040045.1. Taxonomy (NCBI): domain Eukaryota; kingdom Metazoa; phylum Arthropoda; class Insecta; order Diptera; family Drosophilidae; genus Phorticella; species Phorticella flavipennis. The sequence continues at coordinate 37,218 of JBANCY010000131.1, read as the reverse complement.
AAGAATTGATTGTGCTCCGGAACAGAACGCGTATTTTTGTTCCTTCACCAGAAGTTTGTTGCCAAGTTTTACTGATAATTGAAATTTAACAAATATATTATATCGATCATTATCTTAAAAGACTTAAAATGCTTTTTGCTGATTTTATCGTGAGTCGTGAGGTTCCATCGTGAGTGCCGATAGTGTCATCTGTAGTTATTCACCTCTAGATTCTCCATGCTTGAGAGTCTCCGGTCCAACACAGATGCATGCAAATATATAAAATATATATTATAGAGTTGGAGAGTTTAGAGTGGTAACATCCATTTATGGCTTTTCCAACACTTAAAAGAAAAAAAAAGCTGACATGAATTATCGATTCAATTGACTCGATGCCCATGGAAGTAAGGGATGAATTGAAAGCGTTACTCGACAAAGATCCATGTCAAACCCTCCTAGAATTGTCGGTTTTATTGGGAGTTGACTTGTCAGCAGTAGGCAAACATCTCAAAGCAATGGGTATGAATCAGAAGTATCGGGTGCCATACGAACTGAAGCCGAGAGACGTGGAAACGTGCCTTATGACGTGCGAACGATGCATCATATCGTCACTGCCGATGGCCGGATATTCCGGCCACGCATCGTTATCGAGCAATGCAAGCAAAACAGCCGCAATTTTCGGATAGATATGACAAAGAAATTTTTGCAGCACGACAAGGCTCGACCACATATTGTCGAGTCGTTAAAACTAACTTGGGAACACTTCGTTGGAAAAGTCCTATCCCACCCACTCAGATACTACTTCTTTTGACTACCATCTTTTCCGGTCGATGGCTCATAGTTCCGTTCGGATAGTGTTCTTTAGAGCTGATATCCGAAAAATGACAGAAAGATGGGAAAAAGAAGTGGCTGTCGATGGGCAATATATTGAATTATCGATTTGTAACAATTTTTTTGCTCAAAAAAGCATTAACGTTCGAAGAAAACGTACTAAACTAATTCAAACTTCAAATACACGAATTTTATCGGCAGTTTTTCTGCCTCCCGATATGCACATTAAAATGCACATTCTTCAGCTATAGCTTTAAATTTAATTATATTGAAGATTTTTCTAGAGATTCATCAAAAAGTTCTTTAAAATTTCATCATATCTATCCATCCATCGTGTGACAAACGATGCCTTCAAAATCCCACATATCCAACTGCTGACCAGCTCATTGGAGCACATATTTCCTTAAGCGCTTATCCAAAGTTGATTGTTTTCGGCAAATCCGATGCATTGGTTAAAATCTCCGGTTTTTTGTTCCCAATCCACCTTGCCATATAAAAGTATCAGCCGAAAAAATACAGGCCAAAAGAAGTAGAACAAAAATAAATAATAAAATGCCTTGCTTCGCATAAGGATACTCTAGTCCCTTAACCATACGAAGCATTGTATGCTGGTTGCCAGTTTCTCAGCATCAGCATCAGCTTCGGCTTCAGCTCCTGCCTCCTCCGACCTTGCCGGTCGGCTCCTTTTGCCTCCTCCGTCTGGGCCCGTCGAGTGTGCGTGTCTTCCCCATGATTGATGCCCAGTTTGCGCGAGATTTCGTCTTAATGCCTTTGACAAATCCGTTAGCACAAAGCGTAGAATGACACAGCGGGACCCAATGCCAGGCTGGGGTCCCCCATTGAAAATGTGGAGCATGGGCAGCACTGGCTGCCTGGCATGGCAAAATCTTAATGACAAAAACATTTGAGCATCAACGTATTCATTTTTTCCTTTATTTTTTCCGCTTTTTTTTTGTTCCTTCGAGAGAAAAAATTGTGCTTGACGTTGGCCACGTCGTCCTTGTCACGGCAGCACCAAAAGCCGGGTCCGCCAAGCCGTGGCGACAGCTTTAAAGTTCGTTTTTCTTGCGATTTTCGCACAGGTTTCGAGGTAAACGCGGCCTGTGCTGGCATCCAATTTGGCTAGATTTGCTTGCCGGAAAATTAGCGGAAAATTACGCTTGTTGTGGGGTCCCCACGTCTGTGCTATACGGCGGGTGGTGTAGAACTTCCCAACGAAGTGTTTCCAAGTTAGTTTTAACGACCTGACAAACATGTGGTCGAGGGTTGTCGTGCTACAAATTTGTTATGTCATATCAATCCGAAAATTGCGGACGTTTTTCTTGTAATGCATAAAGGACTACGCGCAGTACCATATACACAAAATAAGCCTAGAGCTAAAGACGCTATGCTAGCCCGTCGATGATGAGGAACGGCCAGGTTATCCACACGATGCCTGAACTTTAGTATTATCGTAATGAATCCCTTTTCATTGCCAGTCAAAATTATATGCAAAAAACATTTTCTTCTTTTGCCGTTGGAGCATTTCTAGGTTCTTCAGTTTATACGACAACCAATTGTCTACGATCCGAATCATATACAAGAATATAATATAATATCCTTTAAAGTACTTATTTGAGCAACAATGTGCTTATTCCTTTGGTAATCATGATGATATTTTGGAGTATTACAAATCTGATAGTGGGTGTTCGAAACTCTGGCCGAATGAGATTTATTTACAAACATGGAGATGGGCGATCGACAGACGGACACACGGATCCATTTCATTTATGTCTGGAGGTAACTACTGAGATTCTCCGAAGCTTTCTTCCTTACAAGCTTCAAAGCAAACAGGTTTTATAGGATAAGTTATACCAAATAAATGTCGAAATGCTTTGCCAAAAATCTGTCAAAATCTCTTAACAAAAAATCAATCACTCAAGAAAAAGAAAAACAGCCAATTTTCAGCTTGCGAAACGCATGCAGCACTGCTTGAGATGGCATGATCAATGCACAGTGTGGCAAGTGTATGGCGAAATGGAAATAAATTATGGGCTTTATGCTTAAGTGAGTTGGCTTCATAATGGACTGCCAATGTCGGCTTTGTTGGCTGAAGTTGAACACTTGGCGAATGCTTGATTGAACTTTGACTTGGGCCACCTGCCCCCCGGCACCCTGAGTGCCCCCTTGGCCCACCTTGTGCCAAGGTGCTCCTTTAGCAACTCGCTTTGTGTTCGGTGCGCTGTAAAGTGAGCTGGCACTTGTGCATAGAGAAAGAGAACGAGAAAGAGAAAGAAAGGGAGAGAGTGGCCCTTGACCCACTGTGCCATGTGGCATGTGCCTGGCGCCTTGCGCCTTGTGGGGCACAGTGGTAGCAGTGTACCTCAACAACAATTGACAGGCGATGTCAGCTGGAAGCTGCTTTAAGTCCTGACGTGCGCAGCCGGAGTAAATGCTGAACGGATTTAAAAAAAAAAAAGCTAAAAAAAGCTGTCAAGCTAAATGTGTGTGTGTGTGTGAGTGTGTGTGCTAATTTTGTTAACGGGGCTAATAGTTCAGGGCAAGGCGTTGACGGTCTATGGGCGGCTAGGACTAGGGGCGATGTCACATGGCTGTCTGACGAGCTAAATGAGATTTTCCTGCCAACAGCCGAAGGAGACACAAAATATTTGCTAAAATTTTTAAGCGATGGCAAAAGGTTCGATGCACACGGAGAATGTGTGTATCTGTGTGAGGCTATGAATGATGGGGGTATTATCTGGACCAAAAAGGACAAAAGACAAGGCAAAAGACAAGCTTAGAAGCCAAAAAACAGCTGAAGATAAAGATGACGATGAAGATGAAGATGAACGCGTCGTGGAATTAATAAGGATACAAATAAAGGGACGGATGATGGCCATAATTATGATGACAGCCTCCATAACGATGGTCATGCCAATTAGTGCACAAAATTGATGGCTTTGAAGGCGCGTAATGCCCAAAGTGGGCGTGGCAGGTCGGTGGGTCGGTGCGTGGCGTGGCGAGGCGTGGCGTGGCGGAACAGGGATTGCCATTGAGAGCTTAGCCGGCTGCCAAATGAAATATGCAAATGAGCCATAAAATTAAATCAAATTAAATTGAAAATTGTAAACTGTGCGAGGCTTTTTGATTTAGTTTATTATTATTATTTTTGTGGAAAGCGGAAAAATTTGTTGTTTTCCGTGTTGTTGTTGTTGTTGTGCTTCTTATTGTTGCTGCTGTCGACGCTAATGTTGTCGTGGCGGCGGCGGCGTCGGCGGCGGTTGCAGCTGCCAGGACACAGCAGCAGGACACAGCTCTCATGGCATTTGACATAAAAAGCATAATTGATTACACACACACACACACACACACACACACACACACACACACACACACACACACACACACACACCCATAGCCTGAAATCGGCTGAGTGTGTGGGAATTATCCAGCTATGACCGCAGCGCGCAACCCGCTGACATTTGCCATGCCCCATGTCCTCGAGCTGTGGCACGCAATGTGCCCCTCTCTATCACTGGGTGTGTGTGTATATGCCTATGTATGTGTGTGTGTGTGTGAGTGCGGGGGCAGCTTATGAAACGTCATTCAATTATGGCTTACTTAATGCCCAAAATTTGCCTTCATTTGGGTCCAAAAAATTGCATTTGCCTGCGGGCCAAATGGCATTAGAAGCGGCCAGAAGGACAAATTGTGGCCAACATGCGTCTCTCTGTGTGTGTGTGTGTGTGTGTGTGTGTGTGTGTGTGGGTGTGTTGGCCGAGCAACGATAGACATATTTGGGAATTAGAAGCAAAGCCAACAAAAGTCCTTGTAGCCACTATGCGTCTTTGTTGGGGCGTGGCAAAATTTTTGCGCTATATTAGGACTTAGAATTAGTTTTAAAAGTTTTTTGTTCGAACTTTGAGGATTTATTGAGCTAAAAAATTACTACAAAACGATAATTTCAAGTATTATCCATCACTAGCCACTCATTTTTTCCAGCTTTCGTTCTAAAGGAGCAATATCTGTGCTATATAACGGGAAGGACTTCCCAACGAAGTATTTTTAAGTGAGTTTTAACGAACCGACTAACATGTGGTAGAGCGTTACATACTTTTTCAATGTCCATCCGAAAATTTCGGCCGTTTTTCTTGCATTGTTCGGCTTAAACGCTTCAATGGTCGTCCGTTTACCTCCCTCGTGACAGTCTCATGTCTGCTCATAATAAACGACTCCCCGTTGATCCCACCAAACCAAGAGCATGTGCTTCGATCAATGGCTATTCGACCTTGGCGTTGGTGACGATGCGTGGCCGAGATATCCATACGATTTTCTAAGTTTGAGGTTATCTTAATTGATCCACTTTTGATCATTACTGATGATGCAATAAAAGACCTTTTACCTGAATAATCCAATTATCTAAGGGTCTATCAAATTTAAAATCACTTAACACATAAATACCTAAAATGATGCATCAATAAATTATACTTCTAGATTCGCATAGGTTGGTCTTAAAAATTATGGCATACTTTTGGTATCTTGTTTTAAATACAGTGTGAAATAGTGGGATTTTGATGGAGTGACTTCGAAAATAAGCAAAAATTAGTTCCACTTACGATATTGTCGCTATAAATTTATTGAAGCACCATTTTTGCGCAGTTTAATGAGGGGATATTTGGGTTAAGAACCAAATTAAAACTGAGATAATATATTCATATAATATGATTTATGGGGGGAAATTCCTAAAAAAGTGTTTATTGGAAGAGCCATTTTGGGCTATGCTTTTATTTGCAATGCTATTTGGGAATTATTACCTTGATTGGGCAATAATAATGGGTCATATATAATATATATGGACTATATAATATAAATTATTAGGGTTATGAGCCTTATAAGAGTATGTAAATTATTTGTTAATATTGATATTGAGACTATATAAAATCGATCTATATATTAAGCGCATTCTTGGGTTTTAATTCGAGTACAATAATTTTCAAGGCTCATTGCCAATTTTTACCTCGTTTTGATATATATAGAACTGTGGTTTGTATATTGTATAAATGGATTAGATTCTATAAAATTTATGTTATAACAATCAATTATATAAATTATATATATTAAGTATTCCATTGGTATGAAACAGGAGACACGAAAGTCTCTTTGATGATAGTTCCAGCTAATCGTGCCTGAACGCACAACAATTATGATTAAAACGAACAAATTTTTCGATCCTAACTTAAAAAAAACAAACTTTGAACAACTTCAGGTCGAGTGCATAAAACATCCTTATTCCAGACCAAACATAACCAAAAAACTATCAAAAGTCTGTGCACCTCTGAAGCTTTGCGTCATAAATCAACATAAATTTTGTTGCAGTGCGGAATTTGTAATGATTCAAAGTATTCAAAGTCAAGTGAATACACTCACATGGCTCCGGTTCGGGCACCGGCTACTGATGCAGTAACTAGCTTTAGTCGAAGCTACCCAACGCCTGCTGCCGCTGAGTGCAACCCTTTTGGGTCGTGCCTGGTTAACTTAGTCAACTGGCGCCAAACGTCAAACGGCGGCCATGGCCGGAAGTTGCGCGCCAACAGGAAGTGACCCCCATTATGTGTGAGCGCATGCTTGTGTGTGTGTGTTGTATGTGTGTTTTTATATGTTTTTGTGTGCTGAACAAAATGTTTTAATTATGTTGAAAATGTGCACAACAATTTTTGTTTTCAAGGTATGCAGTTTGGATTGGCCAGCGCCTAAGGGGGTGTGGCAAGTGGGCACGGAAGTGAGCAGGGAGTGTGGGTGTCGGCGGGGAGTGTGGGCGTGGGTGTTGAGTAGAGTTGCCAACGTTAATGTAAAACAAAAAGTTTTTTGTTCTGTTGCTATTGTTGTTTAGCTTCCGGTGCACAGATAGAAAGGGACAGAGAGCACTCTGTTGACCAAATGGACGCGTGCTCATGTTATGCGCGTGGGCGTGGGCGTGGGTGTGGGCGTGGTCCATGCTGCTGCTGCATGTTGTACAAATTTTATAAAGCAACACGAGATGACAATGCGAATGGCAATTATTTAACTTGATTTATTTACATCAGTCAACAGGATGGGCAAGCGGAGGCAGGGGGGTCCGAGCAAACATAGTTGGTGTGCGGAACATTGTAAGGAACCCAGAGAAGGGGCTAGGGGGCAGAGGCCCAAGTGCCCGGGTAGATGGCATAATGAAGCGGATCCGCAATTTAATTAGAGCAGCATCCACTTCACCTGGCAGCACCAGCAGCAGCAGTTGCTCAAATGATAAAGTAAACGACGACGGCGACAACAACTTGAGTGCAACAACAACAACGACAACAACAACAACAACAAGTACAACAACAACGATATTATGACAAGCATTGGTCAAGTGTCTCATTTTGTTTATGATGCAAACAAAATGGCGACGTCGACGACGACGACGCCGTCGACCAGGGCAAACAAGTGGCACTCGTCGAGGCTCTGTCAATATGAGTGCGCACAGGATGAGGATAAGGCTGAGGCTGTGGCTGAGAGAGCCAAGGGCAAAGGCAAAGGCACAGTATCCGGCTACGGGCGAATCCTTTAACCGGCGCCCGGAGCAGATCTTTCTAATGGCGTATAACAAGTTACGCGCGAATGAGACCTGCCCAAGCGGAAACAAGCCAAACTGCATTTTGGCCAGCCTCCGAAGGCGGAGGCGCCTGTGTGGGCGGGGCACTGGGCGAAAATGAAAATTGCTCATCAAAACAGGCCATGAAATAAAGCGAGCGCATTAACAGAAAAACCGTATTTGAAAACAACAACATCAACCGACAACAACAACAACAACCGACAACAACAACAACAGCAGCAACAACATGGCGGCCGAGCGGTCTGGCAAAATGGCTGCAACTGGCTGGTTGAATGCCGCCACGAGCTTTTCGCCATAATTGGAACGCGGTTTCGGGCGAAAATCGAGGGAAAAAACCGCTGGTTTCATTAAATATGATTAAATGCGGCTTAAAGTCTTTGAGTTGATTCAATTTTGGCGGCGTGTTTCCTTAGGGCAAACGCCAGCAGCCCAATTAATCGAGCTTTCGATAACAGTTATCGTTTCCTTTAGCATAATGCAAATAGCAAATACTCAACTGTATTCCTTCCTTAAGAATTATCTGTATTTAAAAGCGCCTTAATTTGTATTCCGATTACAATCATCGATAGCTTTAACAGACGTTTTAGTAATTTCCTTTCTTATATAACGATAACACTTATCGATTGTATAATTTTATGCACTTTTTTAGAATTAACATTCATTTCCTAAGCCATACATTTTTTTAAAATTAAAGCTTAAATTAGTTTTTGAGTTAGCTTATCGATAGCAGTTATCGATTGTATTATTAAATGCAACTTGAAAATAAATTAAATTAAAACTTTTAAATATTCTTAAAAGTTGTTCAATTTTCGAATTTATTCCCTTTAATAAAATTGGCCTAATTATTTTATGTTTTAATTTATCGATAGTTGTTATCGTTTGAAATAATTTTTTGTAATTTGCAATATTTGCAATTTGAGCAATTTTCTTACACAAAAATTAGTTTAATTATTTTAGCAATTAACTTATCAATAGCAGTTATCGTTTGAAATTGCTTACTGTAACCTAAAAGTATATTAAAACTTTCTTAAAAGTAGCCTTATTGACAATTTTGTTTAATTTTTAAATCATTATGAAGTTTCTATAAATATTTTTAATACACAATTTTTATTTCAGGCCCTTTTGTTGGCATATTTTTTCTGATATTACTAAAATAGTTATCGATTGGGTTGTTGAATGCTAATAACTTTCTGAGTTCGATTATTTACATTTGTTTATTTTCCGATTGATTGATTGATTAATTAATTTGGTAATCAAAATCCAACATGGAATTTCGGCAAGTTTTGTGTAATCAACGGATTGTTGGGAAATGAGCTAATTAGCTTTTAATATAGCTAGCGATAAATAAATCGATTTATATTTTCATAAACAAAAACATTTCGAGTTATTTTTTCTGTTCAAATGTACATGTGCTTCATTGAAAGCAAATTAATCAAATGAAATTTTATTTTAGAGAAAAAGAAGTATATACAAACATTGGTATGTTTGATTTATCGATAACTATTGACTATTGACAAGCTACGTGCAACTTCTAGCTTAGCCGAAATGTTTAAAATTTTGCATTACGATTTGAATTTTGTTGACAAAAGCCAGAAGTTATTTTATATATCGATAACAAATTTCGACTATTTAAATTTTGTTTTATGTATATCAATTTTTGACACCAAATTTTGTAGTAAGAACTGATGCTCATCGCATTCTTTTTGCACTTTTGTGCTATTTGATTCTATCAATAGCCCTTCGTGAAATATGACTTTAGATTCAAAATTATCGCGATGAATCGTTTTCCCAAAAACAAAATCGATCTTCTCACCAAAATCAAAAGAATCGATTGTATTAATGCTGACATCAATTTCTTTAAGATTTAATTGATGTTAAGATAAGAATTTTGACCAAATAATAGTAAAAACAATAATATATCGAAAACAATACTTTATTTTTAGTTTATTTCAAATTTGAAATGCTTATAGGCATATATTAACTAAGTTGAGCCCATTGATGTACAAAATTTTTCAATTTCGATAACAATTTTCGATAGTTAAAATCAATACGTTAAATTACATAAACAACAATTGTTGTTCGCCTTGAAGATACGTATTTCGAGGATAATATATATTTTAAATTTATCGAAATTAATTATGAATAAATGTCTTCATTTTGACCGATTTTGACCGTTTTGTCCACATTTGAAGGTTATGTCAGAGCTTTAAAGACACTTTCTTTGGCACGGCTTGTTGCTGTTTTGAGCTCATTTCTGCTTTCATTTTCACTTGGCTTTAGTCCTTTCTTTTCTTAGACTTGGCCTTTGCGCCTGCTCTTAGACCCTGTCGCCCTTTGCACTCCCCTTGTGCCCCTCCATGTCGCTTTCGGTTTCGGTTTCCGTTTGTAGTTCTGAGCCAGTGCCCATGATATATGAGTGCATATTATGCCGACGACATAACAATTTAGCATCATATATAAATGCATAGACATGAGGAGGGGGCACAATGCGAAAATGCGACAAGTCTGACACACGGTGCGTATGAGTAATAAATTCTTCTTTTCTTCTTTTTTAAAAGAAGAAGATTGTATTTGGAAGATGGTAGAGGATGGTTTGATGGAAGGGTAAGAAAAGATGGGAGCTGAAAGATGGGCAAATAGGCGGATACAAATCACAGCAGCTGCTTTGACAGAAATCAACTGCCAAGTCGCTGGCAAAGTCAGACAGGCTCTGAGACACTGAGACACTGGCTGTGCCTGAGGATGATGGTGCGGCCAGAGGAGAGTAGTGAAGGGGTCTGCTCTGGGCCCCCAGGAACTGTAACCTACAGCCTGTCAGTTGTGTGTCACCTGCATGTTATTGTTGCCGCTGCCGCTGCTCTGGCTGTGGCTGTGGCTGTTGCTGTCGCCTTGCCAGACGCACTAGACGCAAAATGTTGCAGCTTGGAGAAACGAGAATTGCAGGCCACAAAAATGCAAGGGGGGATGACGAGGCGAGGCGCGGCGAGGCGAAGGCAACTGCTGCGAACAGCGAACTGCTGACAAGGACAACGTGGCACGCAGGGGCCACACGCACACACACACACACACACATACAGAGCCACGCATGCCACGAGGCCGAGGACACTGGCGAGGACACCGACACGGACACGGACACGGACACGGCAATCGAAGAGGCAGCCAACTGCTGCAAAATAAGTAGACAATGAGCCAAAATGGCAGCCAAAAGCGAAAGGAAAACGAGCGTAAAGCAAAAACCGAAAGGATAACGCTGCAAAAATTACGACAAAAAACCAGAACAGAAAAAATAGAAAAAGTTGAAAATAGAAAATAGAAAAGTGGGCGACATTAAAAAGGCGCACAGCAAACGGCAAGGACAGCACAACTGAGGGGCGTGGCCGTGGCTTTGGCACCAAAAACCTGCAACACAGCAAAGCAGTCAGACGAATCGCTAAGCCAAATGAGAGAATCATAAATATATATATGGTATATAGAGAAAGTGGGAAGGATAAGTATGGGCAGATAAAGATGTAGAGTAAAAGGGAAAGGCTATGTACTATTGTATGTCTAGAATATTTTCTGAAAGTTTCAAGACAATCGGTATACAAGTGTAGGAGATAGAACCTTTGGGAGATTTAACCTTTAGGAAAGTGATCCGTCAAAAAAATATACATATGCTTGAAACATCGTTTCATTCATTCTGAATATGAAAACCTCGTGATTATTATTATTAATATATGGCGATAAAAACTCTATCGGATCACAACCTGAAGCACTATTTTCCTTTATTTCTGGATGGATGGATGGATGGTGGATTTCAATCCAGGTGCGAGTTCGAGTCCCGCTAGAAAAACTAAGCTGTGGCGTAGGTATTAAAATCCACCAACCTTAGAAAAGTTCTTCAGTGAAGGAAGCAGAAATAAAGGAAAATAAGGCTTCAGGTTTTGAACCGAAAGTGTTGTTATGGCCATATAATAATAATAATTTCAAATACTATGCCACAACCTTGTTTTATCTTAAGAGGTTCATGCCTATCGACATGGACTTGAACCCGCACTTCTTGTTTGGCCGGACAGTGCTCTATCCACTGGTCCACCGAGGTCCAACAATATATAACCATTTATTTTGTAAAAAATTTGTGAAAATAGGCAATTTTTCAGCCCTCAATACCCATATTACCATATAAATAAAGTCTTAATAAACCGCTAAAATCCGAAAGTTACTCAAAAATCATCGAAAATCTTGAATCGTGTCACGATAGCTTTTGAATTTATCACAATTATTTCATAACTAATTTCTCTCAGTGCACAAACAATTCATGAATCAATACGGCAATTGATCAGCTACAAACGCCTGCCAAGCCCCCGAGCCCCGGGTCTACGGGTCCCCCCTGCTGACACCACTGTCTCTGGGCTAATAATGTAGCTCAATTTGAAATGTTGATGTCGATGATTATGTTGATGACACAGCAGTGAGCGGGCGAGTGGTGAGCAGGACAAGGAGGAGGGACGGCAGGAGGCGACCACTTGAGGACTCGAGGACTCAGCCAGGACTCGGCAAACTAGAAATGCAGAGCACATTGTTAACCCCACTTCATTGCGAATGCTAATCGCACTCATTACACAGAAATATGCATGTAATAATGGCAAAATCAGCCGGAGCAACAAAGTCAAAGCAGAGCAGCAGATGACGACGAGCATCCAAAATGAGATACCGAGCGACGCGCTACAAGGCGGGACGGGACGAGACGATGATGGTGCGATGCCATCCCATAATCGTGCATAGAAAATAGAAAATAGAAAAGCACGAGCAGTGCTTCAAGCCGACACAACATATGCACTACGCCACCGAATCGCATAGAAGAGACCTTTGTCTAATAGGCCTATAATACAAGTTAAGACCAGAAAAGATTCCAAACTATCGATAGTACTATGGATACACCAAGTATTTGTTTGTCTTGCTTAAATTGACTTGAGTTTTCCTATGATCAAAGGCAATTTTTATAACATTGTTGATTTTTCTATTCAAATAGTATCGATATCATTTAACATATCGCAAAAACCTCAGCGTTGCTCGAACAAATCATATTAAATGTATCGGAACAAAGTTTTAAATGCATTAATCAAATTTAAGATACGTGTAGACCAAATGCAAATGGTCCTAAAATTATATTATTTTACGCACATTAATACCGCATAAGTTAGTTTAAAATGTTGACTCAAAAATCTTCATACTATGACCCAGGAGGGCTTTAAAATCTTGGTAGACTTTACAGAATTTTTCTCTGAAAGATAAATAGTTATCCCAAGGATACAATAGCATCTCCAAATTACAAATGTAATTCAATGAATCCAACCATTTTCGTTAATACAAATCCATCTAATGATTTATAAATGTCCCTTTCATCTCAAAGATTTTATATTTACCATATCCAAAATTGTCCGTATGACTTACAAATATCTCCTTATGTTCTTTAAGATTCAAAAGTATCTCTAGCTTATAGTAGATTTATAAGTATCTGATGGATGAAAATTATGTCCACGATCCATTCAATAATATCTGATTTTATTTAAGAACTTAAATGTATTTCAAGGTGTCGATTAATCGCAAATATCTCTTTCAAAGATTCATCAATATATCAAAGGCTTAAAAGATATTAGTAGATCCAAAGTATCTTATGATAATAAAAGCATCTGATATATAATAAAGTAGTGAACAATATATATTTCTGTTCTTATATGACTATAACAACCCCATCGGGTCAAACCCTGAAGCGTTATTTTCCTTAGTATATCAAAAGCTCAAAAGTACTAAGTAACTACAAAAGTATCTCCTGGATCATCAGATATAAAAGTATGCCGATTATCCATAAATATCTGATATTATTTTAGGATTCAAGAGTATCCCAAATGTCCCAATGTGCTTAATAGCGACATATAATAATAATAATACTAATACAAAATTTCTTGACAATGATTCAAAATGATCTTAAAACTGAAAAGTGTTTAGTGTCAAAGATTGAAAAGTATCTCACGGATGTATAAGCAACAGAATGATACATAGATTTATAGATTGATTAATAGATGCAATGGTTCAAAAGTACTAAGTAGATATAAAAGTATCTCAAGTTGTATAAACACATTAACGAAGAAATTGAAAAAGATCTCACGGATGTTAAAGCAATAGTTAAAAAGTATTTCATATATGCAAAATGATGATCCAAATGTATCTCAAGGGAGAAAAATTTCAATATATTGTGTTCAAATTTGAAATACTTAAGAGTAATATTTAAAATATAGTATAATGGAATCTTAAGGTGCCTAGTTTTATCGATACTCATTTCGATAACTTGCCCCAGCGTTGATATGCAAGGCATTGTTTTGTCACAGGGTGTTGCAAGTATTTAATTAATTGACGCATTTAGTTGTTGCATGTTGCATGACAAAAGTTGATAAGCTCTTTGCCTAATAGCATACAACAAGGGGCAACGACAACAAGGGGCAACGACAACAAGGGGCAACAATAACAACAACAACAACAACAAGGGGCATACATTGTTGCTTGTCTCGTGCCTCCCTCATGCCTCTTTGACTGACATGCCGCGAGCGCCGCCTAATGAGCGCTCATAATGAGCGGCGACGTAAAGGTTGAGGGTTCGCCCAGTGATTGGGGGACTTACCGAGGGCAAGGGCCAAGATGATGTAGTGGTTGGAAGGGCGGGTGGGGGCTGGCATGGGCATGGGCCTGGTTGTAACTGGGGAGCTGTCAGGACTGCTGAATGACTTGCACCATTGGCTAGGGGCAATGTGGCTGGCATTGGTAGGTCGTGATGTTCGCATTGTAGCGCTGCTGCTGCTAACGGAACTTGTCAGCCGACGCCGCCGTCGTTGACGAAAAATCGAATTTTTTTCTCAACAAATATATATCTATATATATATATACAGTGAAACCTCTCCACAGTGGACAGCGACGGTCGCCTGCAATTTGTGCATTATTTAGAGGTATTCACCAATGGGGGACTCAAATAAGGGAACTTTTTATACCCTGATACCCCATTTGAAATATTGGAAGAGGGGTATTATATGTTTGTTCAAATTTTTATTTACTGGGTAAGACAATAAGATCATTTCATTCCAAAACAGATCTTAAAAATTTAAGAAATTTTGTGAATCAAAATAATATTTTTTTAAATTCCATAAAAGTGTCACCTAAATGGAGGGTTTTAAACCAATTTCCATGTCCGTACATGGGGGCCTCGGTGGATCAGTGGATAGCACACTGTTCCGCCAAACAAAAGTGCGAGTTCGAGTCCCGCTCATGTCAATAGGCTTGACCCTCCGAGCTAAACTAGGTTGTGGCGTAGGATTTTAAATCCACCCACTTGAAAAAGTTCTTCATTTAAGAAAGCAGAAATAAAGGAAAACAGTCCTTTGACCCGAATAGGGTTGTTAAGGCCATATAATAACTAGGTCCGTACAACGGAGTTTTCATTTACATGAAATTTTTGATTGGATTTTTTTGTGTTCCCGAGTGTTTGTCCATTGTAAGGAGATGTCCACTTATAAGAGTGTCCACTGTAGAGAAGTTTCACTGTAGATAGGTTTCACTGTAGAAAGGTTCCACTGTAAATATAGAAGTATATACGTATATTTTTTTTTTGGATTACTCGCAATGCATTTAATATGAAAAGACAACAGGCAAGCGCTGTGTAGCGGCCGGGAGCTGCGGCGGGGGCAGGCTCTATGTTGGGCAGGACAAGTGAAGCCTTGCGCTGTCAGGATATCAGGATGGCAGGATGGCAGGATGGCAGGCTGGCGGCTGGCAAGGACAATGCCCAAGCGAGCGTCTTAAACGCTGTCAACGTTGGCTTTTTGCTTCAAGTGCCACGAGGAGTGGCATGAGGATGCCGATGAGACGATGAGACGATGAGGCGATGAGAATGTGAATGTTGTGTACATGGATGAGCCCGAGACTGGGGCCCGAGACTTGGGCCTGGGAATGGAACGGTCTGTGTGTGCATAGGGAATGCAAAAAGCTGCCCCCTGGCACATTTCCTTTTCGCCGGCTCTTCTGCTTCTGCTCGTGCTTCTTCTTCTGCTTTTTGGGCAACGCCAAGTGTGCGGCTGTTTAAATTGACACTTGGCATCTTTTGTTGCATCAAAAACGTGTCGTTGTTTTCGTTGTCATCGCTCGAGGTGCTCGAGGCGCCACCTGCCTGACTGCAAGTGTGTGTGTGTGTGGCAAGCGAGTGCCATAACCTGCCACATTTGCCACACACTAAGCTCGTAATTAAATTGTAAAATTCTATTGCACACTTAAAACTGCAGTTTGCATGGCAAAGCTGATAACACGAGCATTGTAATTCACAAGCAGTTTAAGCAGCGCGCACAACAAGGGCTTATCAGGGGGGATTCGAACCGCGTAACGTGCGTCGGTTTAAGTTTATTGCGAAACATTGTTTTTTTTTAGATTACAAAATGGCAGAATACCTTATAAAGGTATATATAGATTCAGCTTAAATGTTTGCTTCGGTACGAAACATATAGTCGTCGTTCTAGGTGATTCCAAGTTAGATTCGTTTAAGAGCCAATTAGGCCAAATTTACAATTTTTTTATAGAATATACCTCGATGCAGCTGTATACCAAATTTGACAGTTCTAGCCTTAAGATTTCAGCTGCTTGCTGTCATCTGCTTAGCTTCACTTTTAAGACTGTTTATCACAACTTAAGCAACTTCTATATAAAACCATTAAAATGTTTACTAACAGATCTCTACTACATTTTCAGAATTTTTTCCTTGAAATATTTCTAAATTTATAAAGTGAAACTGTAAGCAATACATTCTAGAAAAGGAGGAAACATATATTACAAATAATAATATTTCCTACAATAAGATGACATTACATATTAAGGGAATAAATTAGTTCGTGCGGTTTACGAATATTGAAGGTTCGTTATGAAAATTTTGTATCATATTAACGCGACAAAGTATTGCCCATCGCTAGCTACTTCTTTTTGCTATCTTCCGGGCAAATCCTAGATCTATTCTTTAACTTCCTCAAAATTGGAGAGGTGCTGGTCTGTCAGGCCCTGAGCCATCGATCGGAAAAGATGGTAATCAGATGGACCCATGTCTGTGCTATACGTCGGGTGGGGTAGGACTTCCCAACGAAGTGTTTCCAAGTAATTTTAACGACCTGACTAACATGTGGTTATATCTATCCGAAAATTGCGGCCGTTTTTCTTGCAATGCTCGGCTCAAGCGTATCAATTGTCGTTGGTATATAACCCCCGTGATAGTCTAGCTCGGTTTCAGCAGCTCATAACACACTACATCCAGTTGTTCCTACCATATACACAGCATAAGCTTCGAGCTATGGATGTTGAACTTGCCCGTCGATGATGAGGCATAGCCAACGTTTAGGATCATCGTAATGAAAGCACTCTTCATCGCCAGTCACAATTCTAGGGAAAAACCTTTTCTGTTCTGCCGTTGGAACAGTTGTCCACGGTTCCTACGGCATTCAGCTGCCTACCAAATAATTCCTTCTTCATTGGATAATGTCTCCAATTCTTCATCCTTAAACTGTGATGTCGCTCCGGGTCGTTCTATGTCTTCGAAATCAAAATTGTCACCAAAGATTTAAGCAACTCCCGCCCTTTTGCTTATTAAATAAGCTTAAGAAATAACTATTATACTCATAATACCAACGGGTTCATTGTACATAATATAATACTAGATATATTCAACATATTATCAACCGACGTAGCCCCTTAACCCCGCCGGTTAGAAAAACTTAAAGTCAGACACAGAAACTGAACGCAAAAAACTTTGAAATTGCCTTCATATGAAAATTAGCTTTGTTTTTGCATAAGCCACTCGCCCCGCCCCACGCCGCCCGGCCTTGCCCGGCCCTCGGGTGTTTGGGTCTGGCCAAGTAAGCCCGAAATGAGCCTCAATTAGTGCTAGGTAAGTAGGCGGCCCAAAGGCAAACAGGCGGACAGCCGGGCAGCCGGGCAGCCAGTCAGGCGGATGGCCAAAAAGTTTTTACCAACTTTCTGCCACGTAAACAAATTTAAATTCATAAAATATTTATGCTTGACGAAACAAATTTCTCATCTTAATATCTTTATCGTTAATATAATTTGTATATATATATTTTTTTGTTTTTTACTTTCCCTACTTTTTGGCATTTTCGTGCGTTTCGAAACAATTCAATTTCGGACTCGAAACGCAAATGATAATTAAAATGAATTTGCATAGGGAAGTAAGAAGAGCTGAAGAGAAGAAGAGTAGATTTACTTTGAGGAGAAGTTTGTAAGGAATTTAGGGGGACCCGAAAATTATGTACAAAGCAATGCGGGCTTAAAAAGAAAACAAACTGTGCCATAACTGTCTGTCCGACTATCAGTTAGCACGTCATATAATCCTCTTTGTATCGACCAACAGGAGTGGCTTATATGATATTATGATATTTATACTTATTATCTAGCAATATCCCAAATTTCAAAGCCATCATTAGGGACCATTTTGTACACTCTTTACTCCTAGAGCTTATCTTGCTTCTATTGAAATATTCATAGGTTCTATATATCGAATAGTATATAAATGTAATTTCTCGAAATTATTGATTTAGAAAGGTTTCTTGTTTAAAGGATACATGGGTTTTGAGGGCCGAAAATCACCAAAATGTTGGAAATGGAAAAAAATGAAAATTTTAAGTTTTTTTTTTTCAAAATTTTTTCAAAACACAGACCCTCCCAAAAATTTCAAAAAAATTTTTTTGCTAAATGAATAAAATTTAAACAAGGAACCAATTAGAATCAAAAATCATGAACAAAATGGTATGTCAAGTCAAAATTGGTGGAGTTTTGGCTGAGTTATGAGTTTTCGAAGTATGCCCCCACTGGAAATCTATGGTGACATGCTAAAATTTTACTCGATTTCAGGTCGATTTTTGGGTGAAAAATCAAAGTCATCTGGCGAAGTTTTCAAATAGTTTTTTGTGTTAATTTCGACGCCAGAAATGGAAAAAAAGGAATATTCTAAGTTTTTAATTTTCAAAATTTTTTCAAAACACAGGGGGGACCCTTGCCAAAAATTCCAAAAATTTCAAAAAAAAAATTATTTTTGCTAAATGAATAAAATTTGAATAAGGAACCAATTAGAATCAAAAATCATGAACAAAATGGTATGTCAAGTCAAAATTGGTGGAGTTTTGGCTGAGTTATGAGTTTTCGAAGTATGCCCCCACTGGAAATCTATGGTGACATGCTAAAATTTTACTCGATTTCAGGTCGATTTTTGGGTGAAAAATCAAAGTCATCTGGCGAAGTTTTCAAATAGTTTTTTGTGTTAATTTCGACGCCAGAAATGGAAAAAAAGGAATATTCTAAGTTTTTAATTTTCAAAATTTTTTCAAAACACAGGGGGGACCCTTGCCAAAAATTCCAAAAATTTCAAAAAAAAAATTATTTTTGCTAAATGAATAAAATTTGAATAAGGAACCAATTAGAATCAAAAATCATGAACAAAATGGTATGTCAAGTCAAAATTGGTGGAGTTTTAACTGAGTTATAAGCATTTAAAGTAGAGAAATATGTGAAAATTTTCACTTTACATGTTGAAATAAGACTCGATTTTTATCTTCTAAACTTTTTTTCCGATTGTCTTGAAACTTTCAAAATATACTCGAGACATATCATAGTATATAAAAGAATAATAAACTATTTCAACTCAAGAAGAATACGAAATCTTCGAAGTTTGTCTGGAAGTTAGACCTATCTTCTCTCTTTTTGCGTAGCGTACACAGCTTGAACTGATTTGAAGTTTAAAATACATCAAATATTTGACAGCTTGTGCTTTTTATGGTTGCATAGGGTATGCTTATGTCGTGCATGCTGCCAAAATTGTCTGTCAGTTTGGAGCATTGTTTGGCAGGCGACCTTTTCTGTGGCCAAATCTTGTTAATTCTTGTGAAATTTGTTTCTTGCTCAACAACAATAAAAGAAAAAATATTTTTATTAACAAAAAAATGAGAAAAATAAAGACAAAGGCGAAGAAAAGTCGGACTAATTAAACGTTTTATTGTCTTGCAGAGTTTCTTGGACAGCGACAACAACAACAAGGAAGCAGGCAAAAGTTGAAAGGTCAACGAAGTTGTGGAGGAGCATATAAGACGCTGCAAGGATCAGGGGAAAGGGGAAGAGGACAACCAAAGCACATTTAAAGAATTTTAATCGAAAACTGCCAAGCAACAAATATATATGTACTTACAACAACAACAACAAAAATATATATAATATATACACACCTCATCTATATATATCTCTATATATATAGCAGCAGTGCATAGCTAGAGAGAGAGAGAGAGCAAGAGAGCGCGAGAGAGAGAGCGAAGAAATGCAACTAATTTCAACTCTTTTTATTTAATAGTAATGAATTAACTAAATTAACAAATCGATAAGTCGATAAATCGATATATCAAAAAGCATGTGCTATTTGAATCGATGGAAACATTTTTAATAAATTATGTAAATAAATGCTGCCAAATCAACAACAACAACAACAACTGAGATGCATGTAACGCACAACAACAACAATAATAATAACAACAAAAACAACAAAATTTCTTACAACAACAGCAACAAAATTAGGCATATTTTGCAGCTGCTGCGCCTGCGCCAAGGGCAACAACAACAAAAACAATAACAAACAACAAAAACAACAACAATTCATTGCATAACAACAACGTCGCTGCCACGCCCACAACGCCCAACACAAGCGCGCAGAGGGAAATGAGATGAAGTGGTTTCAAGTGACCATTGATATGATTCTTGTGCTTTCATTTATATCAAGTAAGTACAACGGCACATCTCGAGCTCGTATTTATTAGCCAACCCTCGTTCTACCACCTCCCTACCCCCCACTACCTCCCGCCCTTACCTACTGCTCCCGCCACTCACCCGATGCCATAACAGCCTCAAGTGGTTACCCAAACAAAGCAACGCAAAGCACTTGAAACATAAAACAATCCACTGACATTGCTCGACATTCGTCGACTCGACAAACCCCCAAAAGCCCCAAAAGCCCCAACCTGCCCCAACTTACCCCAACCTGCAACGCTCCTGCCCCGCCCACAACCACCTCTCGAGTGGTTTTAGTTTTAGCAGCCCCACTTAGTACGGCCCGCAGTCTGTGTCGGCTCGGGGACCGGAGACCGAAGACCGGGGATTCGGGGTTTTCTTTGACTGATTTTTGACAGGCTTTTATTTCGGTTTCAAGCTATGGCGAAATCCAGCAAAAGCACAATATTGGATGAATCGCTTTGATCATTTGATGGCGAATCAATTAGTGTTTCTTGGCGCTGCTCGAAAATTTGTTGCCTCTAGAATTGCGCTCATATCACTAAATTGGCCTAGAAGGAACTATTATTATTATTATATGGCCATAACAACCCTTTCGGGTAAAAACCGGATGCCCTATTTTCCTTTATTTCTGCTTCCTTCACTGAAGAACTTTTTTTTTTACGTGGGTTGGATTGCAAATCCCTCGACACAACCTAGTTTCTCTAGGAGGGTCATGACATGAGCGGGACTCGAACTCGCACCTCTTGTTTGGCGGGACAGTGCGCTTTCCACTGGACCACCGAGGCCCCTGCCTAGAAGGAACTGCCAATTGGTATATGCTTAAGATATTGACTAGATTTAAGAAAAATAAAACTATATAAGATTATATTAGCTGGAAAATGCCAGAATCGTGTAGCAGTAAAAGCGCTGCATCTTTTTGTGACGTCATTCAATCTGGCCTTACCCTGGAAAATTGATATCCAGCTATATTGTATTTTTTAAACTATATAAAATAAACTATTAGAACAAGTTAGTATCATTATATATCATGAGTAATTGCAGACACAACAGTTAATTGTTTTTTTTTTTTAAGATTTCCTTCACTCTATATCCTCTGATACCTAGCACAATCTGAGTATATCCATATCATCTATTGAAGGTTATTATAAGTCTATCAGTTATCTGAGCAAAAGACGTGTAAAATAATGATATTATTATGATATGGCTATAATAACCCCATTGGATCAAAGCCTGAAGCACTATCTGTCTATTTTTCTGCTTCTTTCATTGAATAAATAATGCAATATCTGATGTAAAAAGATAATTGATAAAAGGAAAATAGGTAAAACATAAAACAAATAAAAGCTCTACCATATATCTTTCCAGTGTGACCATTTTTTCAATTAAATAATTGATCTCATATGCATAAAAGTGCTTTTTTTGGAGGCGAAATTTGAACTAAAACTGATATAAGCTCTATTTCCATCTATGATTTACGGACATCAGAAGAAAGTGATTATATCATTTTGTTTGAAAAAGAGTATGAAGGAGTTGTCTTTTTATAGAAACCAAAAACATTAAAAATTTGAAAAATATATTAAAAATTTATCTTTTCCTAGAAAATATTAAATAGAGTTGACCATGAAAACAATCAAAAGAAGGCAGTATTTTTCGTAGACTGAATAAACAGGATGCTTCAGACATTCTGGATACTTAAAAGAACCCCTATTAGACCTGGCGTCGGCGATTCTGTGTGATAAACAGATTGAACTCGCTTGTGAACGTTTCATCTCAAGTTTTTTAGGTTTCAAAACTTCAAATCATTTTTCCCACAACTCGTACATACATCACACAAATTTGACACAATGTTCTTTAAATATCATACCATAATGTCATTTCTATAAATGGAATTCAACTCTTTCATAATAAAATATCACTAAATAGTGCATTTATTACGCGAATGAACCCTTTTCCTACATAAGGAAATCTCAAACTTCAACAATTTTTAAACTAACAAAGCTATTCAACAAAAACTGAAATTTAGTCATATGATTCGCTCTTTGAAATAAAATAATATACATAAGTTTTGGCATATAATCTTGCACCAGATTAAAAATCAATATACTTTCTCTAGTTCCAATTGATTTCAATACTTTTGAGCCTGCTTTTTGCCACAAACTACGAGATTATATGGTCTTTATAACATCCACCAATCAATCTCAAACTAAGTACCACATTGTATCTTGATTATCATCAATCAACAAGGACAGCTACGCCTAAGCACGGTGCTTATTGATCCATTAAATTTGCCTCAATTTGTTTTAAATAAAATCGAGTCAATCGAATCGAATAAAACAATAACAAAGTTAATAAAAATCAACGAAATTTTGAACAACAAAATGACAAAATGACATTTGGGTTAAGTGGCAACGCTTGGCTTTTGGAAAACATTTCAAAGGCAATTTCAATTCGTTAACCGCTGGAGCTTAATTCTATTTGTTTTGGCCCGGAATACCGTCGGAATGCTGGAGGGGCCGGAGCTACGACGCCCTTCTGCGTGCTTCTCAGGATGTGAAATTTGTTTTTCAAAATCAAAATGTTATCGCCGCATTTATCGAAATGGCTCAATAAGTGCACATTATGCGAAACAAGTTCTGCAAAATTGGCAATTACGAATCTTCTGAGTCTTCCGAATCTCGGTGTGAATTCATCTGAGTGTTAATCATTCATTTGAATGAATATGTTTTGGGTGTATGAGTGTGTATCGGTGTGTGTGTGTGTTGGTGTGTGTGTCTCGTTTGTTATGCAGCAAACGCACGTCTTGGCAATGGGACCTGTTCGGGTATTAGCAGATTGCGAGACGGAGACATGTTGTCTGGACGCATTCGAAATGGAAAGTGCAAATGAAATCGAGTTGGCCCTTTGAACGTGGCTTGTGGTTCTGGCCAACAGTTAACAGCTCGAAGGACGACGGCGACGATGCTGGCTGCCAGCAGTCGCACTGAGACAGAAACAGACACAATTCGGGGGCTAGAATGGCACAGGACATGGACATGGACACGCACACGGACACGCACACGGACCCGGACACGGACACGGACACGGAGACGAACACGAACACGGACTTGGTTTCAGCTTCAATTTCAGTTTCAGTTTCAGTTTTAGCGGCATCCACAAAATGAGGCCGCAGCTGTGTGGCAAGAAGCAAACGTTTTGTCTGCCTTTTTGCCCAGACAAAAACTAGCACAAGGCAGTCACAGCCACGCCCACTGACACGCACACGCACACACACACACACCCAACGCCCGACGCCCACGCCTGGCCTTAGCTGACCCAAACCAAGGAGCCAGCGCCGCGCCCCCAACGCCTCCCAACGCCAACGCCTTTTGCTGTGCGTGTCGTCGATTTGATTTTCAGTTTTTCTGCTTTTCCTTTATTTTATTTTATATTTTTTTGGTTTTTCTTTTTTTATTTTTTTGGTTTTTTTTTTTTGTTTTTAGTTCAGTTTGCGTCGCGTCGCCAAGGACGGCAGCGCTGCCGCAGCTGGCGTCGACGTTGCGTTTAATGGCGCGGCAACATTTGCGGTTAGCTGCAAAGCCCAAAGCCTTTTGGCTGGCAACTGGACTGCAATTAGAAGCAATTGCAGCCCAAAAGGAGCCCAAAAGGAGCCCAAAAGGAGCCACAAGGACCTCACCTAAAGGACACACATTTTTGCCAAAAAAAAGGCATTATATGTGCTCAGTTCGTAAATAAAAATGCAAAATCGCACATAAATCCGTAAATCTTGAAATCTTGTCGAAATGCTGCTTGTTTACTGTTATGTTATTTGGCTTTGTTGTTGTTGTTGTTGTTGCTGTTGCCCTTTACCACGCACATTTAGCGCACGTTCGCCTCGTCCTTCGTTTGGCTTACATTCAGTTTCGCTTTTGCCTTAAACAAGCATCGAATTTCTTTCGATTTAAAAAACCATAAATTTTCGAAACATGAAAAGCTCAACCGGCTGTGCTGGTCCCAAACGCCATCCTCCAACCTCCATCCTGCCCATCTTCAGCTGCTTGCCAACCCCAGTCCCCTTCAGCCTCCCGCACGACATAAGAATCACAGCAATGGCGGCGGCAGCAGCAATGGCGGCGGTGGCGGCGGCAGCAGCGCCCAAAAGCAGGCAACACAATTTTTCATGTCATCATTTTGGCTGCCCAACAGACAACGCAGCAAACATAAATAAATAGCACTAAAGCACAACACACACACACACACACACACACACACACACACACACACAACACACAACACATACACACTCATATCAGCACATCAATAGCTGCTGCAAATGGCTGCTAATGCAGCAGCGGCAGCGGCAGCAGCAGCAAGAACTGCAGCCATTTTTATAGCGTCGCCGTCAGTTGCCACGCTCCAGTTTCCGCTTTGTGGCCATTAAACGAACCACACACACACACACACACATACACACACCCAAACACACACACTCACTTATAGCTTCTACTTACTGTTGGAGTCCAAGTAACGCCCCAAAACAGCAGCCAGACTTGTGCTGAGCACACTTTACCACAACCGAAGGCAACTTCTTTTTGCATTTACACTACACAACATGGTTTGCCTTCTGCTTGGGCCTAACATTGCTCTGTGCCAAGTGCGCGCAGATTATCATTAATTATGGTCGAAGTTGTAATGCACAAATCGGAAATGATCTATGGCCAGCTCTACTGAATGCCTAAGAATCCACCCAAAGCACTGCAGTTCACCAGGAGCTTCCCTAACAAGAAGTTACTTCAAAACTTTTGAACTTTTACATAATAAAAATCTGGAATTAATCTTTGAAATAGCGCCTATTGAAACTATAAATATTATCCTCTAAAGTTAGTTCGAAAAGGCAATTAAAAATGCTTAGAAAAATAAAAAAGAAAAGAAGTTTAAAATGCAGCTTAACTTAGTTTCCAAACATATCCAAATTCCAATATATAAAGCTATTGGGGAAGCATTATCTTCGACTCACTGAATTATTCAATTATTCCCATAAAGAATAGACTATGATCCAATCTTTCTCTATTTTTCTCCTGACCATTCCGCAGTTAATCTTTGGGGGTCTACAATGATTCCTTTCTTTTTATCGCAAAGAGTATACAATATTTTCGGGGAACTATCCGTGTTAAACATGTGTTAAATAGAATATAACCTCCCCAATAATCTACGTCAAATTTAAAAAAAAGCTAAGAGGAATGGAGTAGCTAAGGTTCTCTTTTTCACCTGCTGAATTTTATGATGATTTCATTATGCTGCCACAAGATCTTTTGTGTTTATAGTCCAAGAAATTTGCAACTTGTTGAGTTGAATCGATGAATAGTACAGAGTTGGATAGTTTAAGAGGTGAAACAAACTGTCCAATACGTATGTGGTATAGTAAACCCAACCGGAAGAGCACGTAGGTCATTTTTAGTGAAGAAGACACGTTCTTTGATTACGATAGGAATGGAGAGAGTAGCTTACCGGAAGACAGATCCACAGACATCAGATAGATAGACAGATACATAGAGAGACAGACAGATAGACCGTCAGACAGATCGACAGGGAGATAGACCGATAGATAGACAGATAGATAGACAGACAGATAGACAGACAGATAGACAGAGAGATAGACTTGCAGATATACAGACATATAGGCAGTTAGACTGACAGACAGACAGAGAGAAAAGTAAACAGTCAGACAGACAATTTAAATTCTTCTCCGCAGACCTTCTGGATCCTACAGAATCTTCGACAAACTCTCCAATTTCAGAAAAAGAAATTTTTGTACCTTCTTATAAAAGAGTATAAAATCAGAAAACACCGAATGGGTGTATTTCTAATTATTATTATTTTAAATAATATCAACCAACAATATATTTTCGATAATGAAATATTTCAATGAAAGCGATAAATCGATAATCGATTGCTGACAAATAAATGGCAGCAAAAAGCGATAAGCATGTCACATCACAAAGAAATTGAAGCTAACTTCTTCTCAACAAATTGACAATACAATCATATGTGTCGCTGGCTTAACAAGTTGTGAATTATAAGCCACAACTATAACATGCCAATTCTTATAGCCAACATTATGTTATCGATTCACATTAGATTAATGTTAATATTAAACAATTCCATGTCATAACACACATTGTGCCAAGCCAAGGATAATTATGTTATCCTTACATATCGTTTTATTTTATCGATTTTGACTGTGACTGTAACAGTGATTGTGATAGTGACTGCGACTGTGACTGCGACTGCTGCAGTGTGTGTCAGATTCGCATTGTCTTTTATTGTAATCATATCTCGTTGCTTAGCTGTCTCGACTATTTTATCTACTCGGTTGCGGATGTGGGCGGGGCGGGACGGGGCGTAGGGAGGTCTGGCAAATGGATAGATGGATAGCTTGAGAGCTGGAGGGCTGGATAGCTGGAGGGCTGGATAGCTGGATGGCTGGTTGGTTGGATTGTTGGTTGACTGCTTGGTTGAAGAAATTGCACACTTAGCTCTCTGCCGGCGCCCCTTAGTCCCCCCTAGCCCCTTGGACCATTTGTAATGCAATTGCCACGCCCCTGCGGCTGCACTTACGTGGCGCTAATATAGAAAAGTGAAGTGCTACAACAACGACGCCACTTGCAAAATGGGGCGTGCAACCGAAGCAGCGCCTAGACAAGACCCACCGCCCCCTTCCCACGACCAGACGACGCCCCACTTGCCACTCGCAGGATGCCAGGACACCCACTTTCCGAGCGCAGCCACTGCGAGAAATTCATTGCAGTTGCAGTCGCAGTCAACGCTGACGCTGACGGCGACGTAGACGTCGCAGTGCCTGCCTGCAGCGTTGTCTTCATGGCCGACGTCGGCGTCGTCGTCGTCGTCGGCGACGTCGTCTGTCCGCTTCAAGTGCAGCAGCAGCAGAAGCAGCAGAATTTGGGTCGCCTGCGTCGCCGTTGCAATTTTTGGCATGATTCATGACCGCAGCCGGCAGCGACGTTGACGTCGCCGTCGCCGTCGCCGTCACCGTCTACGCGCAACTTAACAAACACAAACGGGCGAAAAAAGGAAAAAAGATAAAAAAGGAATAAAATGATGAAAATGAAAATGAAAGAGTGGGGAATGAGGAAGGGCAGATACTGCAAGAAATGACAGAGGACCAGAACGGTCTGGGGAGCGACAAGGACACGCTGTGCACGGGCTGTGCACGAGTGCGACTGAAAGGGCGAAACGCACTTAGCTTTTTGGCCAGCAGGCAGCGCTGCAGGCAGCAGCGGCGGCATCGGCAGCGACAGCGGCAGAGCTTCAAGCTCCAATAGGTAACAATCGGCGGACTTGCGAACGATACTTACGATATCGGAGGCCTCATATCGCAGGCTACCAATTTTACACCAGTCAACAAAATTAAGGACCCGGACTATAATCACTGCGAACTGAGCTATCGATTCTACCATTTTAATCTTACCAAAAATAGTAATCGATCAGGAATATAAATATTCATTCTTAGCTTAAGTAACAGGCGGAAGAAGACGTGACAGACCCCATAAAGTATTGACTTGAAATGAACATTCATGTATACCATACGCTAGTGAAATTTTGAGCATTTGATGATACTACGTCACATTCGCCCGATAATCAATAAAAACATTTTTCGATCTAACAGCTATAAATTTGGCATTTATAAAACAGTCGACAGTGTTATAAATAGTAACTTTAGAATGGAATTTCCCAAAAATTTGATACACTTTTCCATTTTCCTGGAAAGTAACAAAATGTGTCTAGCAGCCACAATATTGAATTAAATTTGACTTATAGGTGCCCATAGACCCTATGCAGAAAGTGAGATCAAGGGGTTCCCCTTAAATTTAATAAGTGCTCATAATTTCTACAACTCTTATCACAACGATGTAAATTTCGAAATATATATTCATAACTGAGTCATAAGGGTATCCGAAAAATTTCCAAGCTATCGGATCATAAACACCGACGGTATAATGATGTGTTTGTCTAACTGTTTTGTATGATTGTAACTGGAATCAGGGTATCTCTAAGTCGACTTAAATGTATTAACTATGTTTTCTATATATCAATGATAGGTTAGGTTAGACGGTTGGCCCTCGAACTGTCTCAGTAATGTGTCCTTTCAATCCATAGTGCGATGAATCCAATTATTATATGCAGATTTGCTTTAGAATATTTTTATTCTCCTTTCACTCTGGGCACTTGGTACACCAACATATCATATATCCAGCCAAATAACCATAAATCGGTTTCGCCCATATTCTCTATGTTTTCTAACGTATTGCCAAAACTCGTTATGATCTACCGCTTCACCAAATTTCATAAAGATCGGACTACTATATCATATAGCTGCCATATAACAAAAACAGTCCGTTGTGCCCACAGTTTTCATGCTTTTAAATGTATTCGGCTGAAAGTTCACATACTCCAAAGAGTCGGTACTATCTACCGAAAAGAGTATGAAATTTCTGGCACGCCGAAGATTATTCCGTCCTTACTTGTTGTATATAATTTCATAGTACTTCGATACCTTTTTTCGAATATTTACTTTACTTTTCAATGTTTTCCGATTATCCCATAACGTTCTCAGTAGTATTGCTCATCTCTCTTCACCGAGTTAATTTTACTCAAAAATAGTTATTTCCTCAGTTATCGATAATTTTTGCATTTATTCAAAAGTGCCAACTCATTGTAATAAAATGCAAATGTTGGCATTGACAGCTTGGGCAAAATTCGTTGATTTTCACTGGAAACTGGGGTCCACATGTTGTCGACATTTGTTCCAGCGGCGACAGTTAAGCATCTTATGGCAGGCATCTTATATTAACCTTTCGCATCTGCAATTTATTGAAAATTTCCTGAGCGAATTGTGCATCATAAATTCATCCGCGAGCGGGCATTGTCGAGGCACTTGCTCCAAACGCAACCCAGCGCAGCGCCACCAACGCTCGATTGCCATTGTTATTGAGAATTGATGCAAATACACCCGACTCCCGACGCCCAACGCCCGATGCCGTACCTCTGGGCCCTAGCCCGATCCATGCCCATACCCAAGCCCATACCCAAGCCCATACCCAAACCCATACCCTCACCCACTCTTACATCCGCTCCCAGAGCCAGATCGATTGTGGCACTGCAAGGCGTGGATTGGGGGCGGATGGGGCGGGGCGTGGTGGGTCGGTCTGGTCTGGTAAATTATTGCAGTCTATGCGAGTTTATAAAGCGAAAGTGAAAATCGTCGACAAAAGCATTGCGAAAAAAAACTTTTCAATAGCAACAGGATGTGGGATTGGGGACGGGCGGTGGTAAGCAGGGAGCAAAGCGCAAAGAGGGCCAAAAGAATTTTCAACAAATTTTCTTTTTTTTCGTGGAACGCTATTTTCCAGCATTTGCACATACTCCAAAAGCGGGAAAGCTGTAATATTTCGACTTGAGCTCGTTTAAAATGGCAGGAAATTTTTGCTAAAATATCGTAGGAAATTGCAATAGTATGCGATAGTATACGATAGTATACGATAGTATAAGATAGCATGCTCGCAATGCCCTGGAACGATAGTATTTTTTCGTTATTTATATTACTTTATATAATGCAATTAATTGAAGAAACCACTAAATTTATTGACGTTATTATTATTGAAGATTGTTTGTTATCTTCAATGCCTTAAGGTCTCTAGAATTGTCGATGATCACATTACCAATTTGTATATTTTCACGTCTTTTCCATGATAACACAGTACAATACTTTTAAGGCACTCACTCTCTTATAGATTCATCGTATTCATCGTATATTATGATTCGCATTATCAATGCTGTTTTTTACTATCGATAATCGCTATTTAACTTGATATGTTTCTACCTGTGTTATCGGTTCAAAGTAGATTTTATTTTGTATTATTATTATTTGTTTATTTCTATAATATAATAATTACTGTTTAATTTGATCTTCTTCCAATTTTTTTTAATATTTTTTTTTAAGCTAATACTATGGATATGATAGATTTCTTTTTAATATAGATAGTAAATTTATATTCTTTGATTTTGATTCGTTGATGCTCTAAAAACCGATAGGTTTTCTCCACATTTTTGGTATTTTGCTCTCTATCGATCAGAACTTTTTCAAACACATCGAAACTATGGATGCTTCATATATTTGCTGATCATTATCCATTACTTTTGCAACTATTTAAATCGCTTGCTATTCGGAATCTGAAAAACCATAAATAGTGCTATCGATACATGAACATTTTCTTATTACATTTTTTTTTGACTATCGATGCTTATTATCGATAATGACTATGCCATTTACCGTCTTCTCCCCTGGCTCATAATCGCTAACCTTTCGCCTCGCTCCGCAGGTAACTCTTATCGAATAACGATAGTTTTGCGGCTTAAACAGGGTGAAATAAAATGATATGTTTATTATCGATAAATTTGCGAAGCTTTAATATAACAAATATGAGAATGATGACTCTCTGCACCATCGATAGTATCGGGGATGTCAATTACAATCGATCCAGCTATTTGCCTAACAAGAGCTTCTAGGGTATCTGATAGTCTGGCACCTACTGAAGTGCCAACATTTGACTTTGGTCTTCTCATTGAAAATGTGATCAGCGACATTGTTGGTGTTTTTCACGGCCAAATTTGAATTGATGGGCGCTGTGCATGTGTGGCATGTGGCACGTTGGTGTGCCCTCTTGTGTGTGTGTGTGTGTGTGTGGGTCTCTGTGTTGCATAAACTTTGCTCCAACATTTGCCCGACTTAGTTTGTTAGCAGGCAAGCGAAAAGGCATTGAAAACTTTTAGCGCTTAAGTACACTTGCAACACTCCGCCTGTGCCACATGCCGCACCTTCCGCTCGTCCCCAAAGCTCGTTCACACGCTCTTTAATAAACTTTTCAAATGCATGATTGATGATGTGCCGCCCGGTCGCCTGCACCTGCCCGCAGCTGCCCCAACAACTCCAAAGCGAGAGCCAAAGCGCTGACCTCCAACCTTTCAACCTGCAACCTCAACGCAGCGGCAGCAGCAGCGGCAGCGGCAGTTGCAAAACTTTTGCCCCCATTTTGTAAACGAGTCGCGTCCTCCGTCGCGTCGCCGCGCGTCGCCAGGGTTGCCAACACGCGCTAATTGTTGTTTGAAAATGCGCCAATGTAATTACACAAATGAAAATGCATTGAGCTGTGGGCGTTCGAGGAGGGGGCGTGGTCGCATGCTGCGCCATTCGATTTGTATGTTGTTTATTGTAGTTTTGTGGGCGCCCCGCCCTGCACACAGATTGCCCCATGTCCATGTCCGAGTTGCCAGAGTTCAATTGAGTCGAGTTGGAGGCAACACGCGAGGCACGAATCACGCATACTCTAAATCCCTTTTTGATTTCGATAAATTTCAATGAATATCTTTTTTCTAAACTTTGAAAGAAGCGTGGAAGTTAAGAACATGACACATCCCAAAGTAAACAGGACTAGAAGAGTTGTTTTCTGTTTGCACCATACAATCACTATTATCTTTGAGTATTACTATAAAAGCAAACAAATAGTGGGCATAACAACCCCATCTGCTTCCTTCACTGAAGATCTTTCTTATGTGAGTGGATTTCTAATCCTAAAACCTAGTTTTTCTACGAAGGTCATGCCTCTTGACATGATTGGGAATCGAACCCACACCTCTTGATTAGCGGAACAGCGCATTGTTATTGTTATTATCTTCTAGTCCATCGAGACCCTTGAGTATTACTATAGTTACCTTATATTGTATCTATATAGATAGATGGAGAGATAAATCCCTAAGCTCCTTCGGAAGATAATAATATATATCAAAAACCCATGAAAAGAGAAACTATGTTCGGCGATGGAAGCAGAAAGAAAAGGCAAATATATCTTAAATAACCCGATTGGATTATTATGACCATATAATACTTGAAATACACATACTTAAAATTAAAAAAAAATCGATTATATTGATATCGATTAATCGCACAAGAAGTAATGTATTCAATTTTCATAATTTCAGCTTGTTAATTTCTAAGATTAGAAAAGTAATATGTAGGATTTCACGAGGAAGGCATTCTATATTAAATAAAGAGTCTGATAATTCTGAAAATAACGTTCCAAAGTAAACAGGACTTTAGTCATATCGCTTTCTATTTGTATTACAGGGTGTTTATAAAATTTGGTGTTTGTTTGTTCCCGAGGGGAAGCTTTGTGGATATTTCCTTGAAATATCACGGAAATCGAAGGTGTAACAATTGATAAATCTAATAAATAAATATCGCACGCTTTTAAGAAGTGGATATTTGTGATATTTTTGAAAAGTCTTGTTTACTTTGGGATAATATTTGATTGATTGATGCTGAAAATGTTTGAAAAAGTTAAACTTATCAAAATATTCAACTCTAAACAAGTCGGACTATCAGATCTATGACTATGATCTTGATAAGAGATGAAAAACCCAAGTCTGTTAAGGACTATTAAGGATTGGAAGCACTCTATGTTTTAGATACATTGAAATCACTCCTCTGAGCCTTGTTGTGTTAGTCCAGTTGTTCAACAAGTTAAAGCTCAAATTCTGGGATATTTCCAACAGACATTTGATAAGCTTAACAATCTCTTCGCCCCACAAAATACTCAGGCTCTGTCTTTCTGCTCAACCAACATCCCAATCGGGTTTACCCGCAGGTGTTCCGGGAATCAGTCAATGAGCCAAAAGCTCTCCTAACCAAATGTCCGTTGCATTTACTGAGATCCTGGCGTGGTGCCGTGTCCTTGTCAATTGTTTTGCTTAACAAGCAAAATGAAAACTGTTCCAGCCACATCCTCGAGCCAATTAAGCCAATAATCGATTCTGACACGTCTACATCGGTCGAGCAATTAGAGCGAAATTTATACTCCTCGTATGAACAATGTGTCATTTAATGACCGCAAGCAAATTCTGCCCGGGTCTCCGTCTCCAGACCGTCACATTAGGCAGCCATTAAATGATATACGAGTGCACGATATACGTCCGGCGTCCTGAGTCCTACGTCCGTCTATGGATATTTGCGGTGACAAAGGTGACACTTTATAATTTAAGCATTTAATAATCCTTAAATTCGAACTAAGCGATGTTCGCCCAGACCCAAGTTTATACATAATTAAATTTATTTGAAGTAATTCGGGCAAATTATGGGAATTCTTTAAATTATTATGATTAAATTTGCATTTAATCGGTGTCTAATGAAATTTCAGTTGTGCAATTTGCGACCATTGTTAGATGTGGAAGTTCGGGGAACTTTGTTGATTAGTATTATATAAGATCTTGGAGTTGAGTCTAGTTGGGTATAAACAATGTTGGAATATTTTTCAGAGTAAATAAAAATAAAATAATTTGTACAAGCCTCGAAAAAATCAATCAGTTCAGAACTTTTGCTTCATCAAAACTTTCCCAAAATGAAGTCATAAAATATGTATATATGTTTCCGTTTCAGGAATTTTACAAGAATTTCTTGTTCGAAACTACTCTTAAACTTTTAAGCTTAAAGAGACACAATATGAGAAGTCAAAAGCGTGATACATTGCCAGAAACTATTGTATGTATATCAAAGTAAACAGGATTTTACAGAAATATGTGTGTCAGCTGATTAATTTTCTTACATATATACTATAATATACTCCTACTAGGAATGCATTAAGTGGGAAATATGTTTGAGAGTAAAGTAAACGTAGAGTATGCTCTCGGCAGGAATGGGATTTGAACCCACGGCACCTTTTATTCGACGGGTCAAAGCGCTATCTATGAGTCCCCTGCATTTTACCAATGTCAGTATAATATTATCTTATACATAATCTCTTCATAATCTCTACATAATCTCAATATAATAAACTTTCTACAATTTGTACTTTTTCAACTTTCAAATTTGCCAATTATTTCTTAATGAGATTTTTTATGGTTTTCATATTTTCTAAATTTTCAGCTCTACTTATGAAAAATGTTTTTATATAAATTTAGTTCTTGAAGTTCGCTTGTTTTTTCATAGGATAAATTTTCTACATGATAGAAGTGGTCCCAGGAAATAGATGAATTTGCAATAGGGAATTTCGAAAATAGTTAAGTCCTGTTATTATGAACTTTTTTGCATATGGTATATCAATTAAATGACTGGTTGATAACTTCTAAGTTTAAATATATTGCTTTCTATGGCCTGTTATTATTATTATATGGCTATAACAACGCTATCGGGTGGAAGCCTGAAGAACCATTTTCTTTTATTCTGCTTCTTTCGCTGAAGAACTTTTTTTACATGGGTGGATTTCAAATCTTACGCCACAACCTAGTATTTCCAGGAAGTAAAAGTATGGTGTGTTATGCGAGTTATATTTGTATTATATATATTTGCTTATGTACGGGATTTTTAAGCAATGCATCTAAATTTCAAAATTATCTATCGTTCCACCAAATTTCATAAGGATCGAATCATCATATCGTATAACCGTCTTACAACTAAAAGCTTAATAGGTTTTCAAAGCTATTGCATTGATATTTCCCAAATATTCTATAGAAAGTTCTGGACAAACCTATCCGTATACATAATGTATAACAAGTATTATATAGTATATAACATCAGTGTGCCACCGATAATCCTTCATTACTTTTCAAAAAAAATCGACAGTTTACAAAAACTGGAAAAGATTGCAAAAATTCCCAAAAAAAAGTGGCCTGCTCAACATGGCTCAATTGAATCCAAAAGCTCCTTCGATTCGAGCCAAAAGTTACTTTAAGCCTGAAACTTTTCCAAATTCCAAATGGCGTCTGCGATTTTCCGCCAAAATGGACATATTGTGCTCTGATGGAATTGAATAACAGTTGCTTCCCGTCGTTTTTGACCGCATCGGGCCTCGCTTAGCTAATGGACCCGGCGACAATCCCATTAGATGTGAGTGTATGCGAGGCCATCGCAATCTGTGTGCCGAAATTACATTAGTTTTGTTAGTTTTGGCCGGGGCAAATTACATTTGGAGTTGCATTTTCGATGCGTTTGGGTTTACGTAGTTTTTGGTATTTCGGAATTTGGGTATTTGGAATGTGGCCCTTTGGCCGTTTGGCTTTTTGGCTTTTTGCTGTGTTGCATGCAACACTGTGTGCGCATTGTTGCATGTTTGCCAGCTACAAAAGCGACAATGCAACAATCGGTGACCGCTTTAAGTGCAGTGGCCGCCACCCGCCCCCCGCGGCCCGGGCAGACACCATCAAACCGCAGTGCTGCAAAGTGGGGCGTGGCCAGCTTCGAGTTGCCAGTTGCCATTTGGCTGATGTCGTGGCATAAAATTAGGTTACACGCGGAGTGTGGCGCGGTGTGGCGTGTTGAATTAACGAGCGCACGGCTTGGAGGCTGTGTGGCAGGGGCTGGGGACAGTGGACAGGGGGCAGGGGGCAAGGGCAGCGACAGGACATTCTACTCGACGCGGCCAATGCGTTTTGATAAATGAAGTTGTTTTGCTGTTTTGTCGTTCTGTTTTTGACGCTGCCACGCCGAGTGGCACGCCACGAGTGGGCGCAAATTGGGCAGGCGCTGAGACACTTGACTCTCCGTTGTCCGACTGCGTCCCGCTGCTAAATTTTAAGACCCGGCCAAAAGAATTGCAATGCCGCGAAGCAGGAAGCATGACAAACCGCAAAGGAAGGCGATTCATGACGAAAAAAAAAAAGGAAAAACTAAGGGAAAAACTAAAGAAAAAACTGGAAAATTGTCTGCGGAAAAAAGCAGGCGAAGCAAGTGCCACAATGTTCTGACTTTAACGGAAATGACAAAAACGGGTGGCGGCAGCAGCGGCTGCGACTGCGACTGCAACTGCAACTGCAACTGCAACTGCAACTGAAATTTGCATTTATCTTCAACTTGAGCTTCCTTTTTTGTTGCACTATCTGCTTATTTATTTACTTCTTCACGCGCTGCCACACAGAACACCAGCCGGCACAGTGGCACGCAGTGTGGCCAGAGCTGAGTGTATTGTTTGATTTGCCTTGCCTTGCGTCTGGCATCACTGTGCAGCTTAGTGGAAAATTTGTTGCCTGCTTTTAGGCTGATTTTATGCCATTTTCGCTTAAGCATTGTGGCAAGTGTCACCATTTGCAAGTGTCTCGCATGCAACGTGTTGTCTGCCACCTGCCACACAGCCACACAGCTTACCTTATTTGCTGCCTGGCGGCGCAGCACGCATGCATTTTTCATCATGTTGCAAGCGACTGGCCAGCGAGGAGCAGCGCGTTGCATGCCACATGCCACTTGCCACGAACCAAAGACACAGCAGTTCTTGTTATTATTGTTGTTGTTGTTGTTGTTGTTGCTGCTTGGGGCACAGCTGTGCTGGGCGTGCTGCCTGCAGCGTTGCATGCAACTGCACGTCGCCTTTTGTCGCTTTAACCTATGCATAATTTGATGACAGGACTCCCCGCTGGCGCAACCAGCTAAATTATGAGCGAAACACCAAAGTTTTCCAAACACTTGCAGTGCCTCTTAATGGCCGCGGCAGCGTCGCTCTGCCAAATGCCACTGGCTATGGCCTGCCACTTGTCACACGCCGCATGCCACATGCCACACGCCACTTGTATATTTGGTGCATGCCACATGGCGGCTTCTATAATTTAATTTAATTTAATCTCAACTCATTTTGCCAAGTTGCTGAGACCAAAATCAGCGCTTGGCATAACAACGGATCAAGGGGGGCCAAGGGGCCAAGGGCCAACGGGAGACTCGGAGATTCGGAAACTCTGAAACTCAGAGACTCAGAGACAGCAGCAGAATGCAGCACTCGTCGCTCCTTAGAGCCTCATGCATATTCAAAGAGCATTTCATGAACTCATAAGCACCACAGTCAGACACACACACACACACACACACACACACACACACACACACACACACACACACACACACACACACACACACACAC
>JBANCY010000130.1:0-65902 GCA_037040045.1 Phorticella flavipennis | reverse complement strand
CCTGAGCAGGAATCGAACCTACGTCTCTTTGTTTGGCAAGCCAGTGCGCTATGCACTGGGCTACCGAGACCCCCAAGTGTCTTTTGCTTTAGTAAATTTCATAAGGATCGAATATCTTATAGCTGCAATACGGCAAAAAGTTGGTACTGTCCATATTTCTCGTGTTTTTCAAGCAATTTCTAATTTTTATCCAATTTCTATCTCTCTACCAAATTTCATTAATATCAGACCACTATATCATATAGATACCATACAACTAAAACTTGGGAAGCCCAATTCCAAAAGAATCGAATCACAATGTCATATAGCTGCCATAGAACAAAAATATGTTTTTCACATATTCCTCATATTTCTCAAGTTATTGTATTCAAAAAACCCATACTTTTAAAAATTCTTTATTATCTATCGTTCCAGAAAATTTCATAAGTATCGGACAAGTATATCATATAGTCGCCATATAACTTAGAGTCGGTTTTACCTATATTTTTCGTGTTTTTCAAACTATTAGATTCAAATTTCGATCGTTCTTTAAGATGAGAATAAAACATCGTGAGCATACTGGGCTTTTATTCTATTTCTTTATCAGATTTCCTAATTTTCCAACATAATTTGTTTTAATCTTTCTCTGGATTATTCCAGTTTTCCTTACGAATAATCGCATCATCGTATACAACAAATTCCTTCCGTACATCTTTGAGTTATCAAATTTTTAGTTATCCTTGGGCTTATTTTCGTAAAATATGATTATCAGCTACAACTTCATACAGTTCATAGTGATAAAATGACTTGTAAAATTCCATAGAAGTAAGATCTTGAGATGGGTATTTATCATAGGCTGTCTTCCATAAACATTTTCTTCGAATTACGATCCTGAGTTAAAGCCGCGCCAGATTGGCTTTCAAGAGTCAGATGTTTAGAGTAATTCGAATCCTCCGCATAAAGAGCTTGGAGACAATCTAAATGTTTACAATTCCTGCAATTTGCTCTCTAATAACAATCAATTAGTGGAACTTTCCCAGCCCCCAAGTGCAACTGATCCAATTGTAAACTTCGGATGCGTAAACTAAACAAATGGCCCCTAATGAGTGATCTGAGCAGGCGCATATCTTCTGGAAATTTCCTGAGGTAGGTGTCGAATTCCCCCCTTTTCGTGAAATAAATAAACATTTCTCGTTGGTTTCGAACATGATTAATTTGATTAAATATGTGTTATTATGTAATTTGTTGCTATTGTGTGTGCGCTCTGAACTTATCGCTAAGGGAGTACCGGGGTGCTCGGTTTCGAAGGGGAGCAGAACTTTTGTTTTCTTTTTCGGGGATTTGGAATGCAACAAACGATCGCGAGGTGTGGGGAATGTCCACAGCGTTGGTTCAGAAGACACACATGTATGTATACATATATATATATTATATAATCATAATATAGATAATATAGGATAGATATTAATAATACACATTAACTTTTGCGCTATTTTGCCGAATAACATTGAAATAACTAGGTTAATAGATTTATATATCGAGAATTCGATTCGATTGGTTCCCCCGGTGCGCTTAGGGCGAGCGGATGATCGCCTCGTAGGCGGCAAAGATGATGTTGGCCACCTCCACGGAGCGTGATTTAAGGCTGAGCGTGGCGTCGGGATTGCCCGGCTGCAGTTTCAGTTCAAGCAGCACCCAGATGTTGTTGGTCAGCTTCAGGGATTGGTAGAGCATGTCCTGGCCCTCCACGTTGCGCTTGGCAATGGTGAAAATGTTGTTGGTGGTCATCTTGGAGGCGATGCCGTCGGTGGTGCCAATGACACCGCTCAGGCTGTACTGCAGCTCGTTGGCAGCGGGTATCTCCTTCCAGGTGTTGAGGAACACACGCTTGTCCAGCTGCCCGTCCTCGGCGAACAGCACGTTGCCGTGCACCAGGCAGGCGAAGTAGAAGATATCAATGTTGTTCTTGACAGCCACCTGCAGGTTGTTCAGTGGCTCCATGCGCTGTATGGGACCGGTGGTGCCCAGTGCCAGGCTGATCTCAGTGCTCTGATTGGGTGGCAGTGGTGGTGCCTGCAGCGGTGCGGAGGGCACCAAGCCAAAGCTGTTCTTATTCAGT
The DNA here is from genome assembly GCA_037040045.1 of Phorticella flavipennis. NCBI lineage: Eukaryota > Metazoa > Arthropoda > Insecta > Diptera > Drosophilidae > Phorticella > Phorticella flavipennis. The sequence continues at coordinate 63,804 of JBANCY010000130.1, read as the reverse complement.
TGTATGGCAAAGTTGGTCATGGGCTGCATGGCCTTGTTGGTCAGGGTCATGTCCATGAAGATTTCACCGTTGCGGCGGGAGAATGTGCCCTGGATCTCAAGACCCTTGCCCTTTTCGGCCGGTAGCCAGGTGACCTTGGGTATTTGTACGCCAACGGAGAGGGAGGTGCCGGCCAGGCCAAAGATATCGCCAAGCAGACTGGTGGCACCGCCAGGCGCACCATCACTATTAGCTGGAGGGCCACCCAGCAGTATGTCGAGACCACCACCGAGCAGATCCACATTGCTTGTGGCTGTAGCCGGTGCAGCAGGCATGGCAGGTGCGTTAATATCCATGGAGAGCAGATCCCCGATGAGTGATTCCTGGTTGGGTATAACCATGGCCTCAGAGCCGGCGCCAGTCTCGGCCTGCTCGCCGGATCCACTGCCAGCGCCAGCAGCGCGATTTGGCAATGACTTGCGCACACCCGCACCGCGACCCTCCACAAAGGCGGTGGGCGGCTTGTGGTAGACACTGGCCAGAGAGCTGATGTGACAGATGAGCTCGTCCAGCAACGTTGGCTCCAGCAGATCGGTTTCCTCCGAAATCAAAGGCTTGTCAGCCAACACTACCTCCTTGGCAGCAGCTGGATCTGTGGACAGCAGACGCCAGTAGATGAAGCCACGATCACGCAAATCTGGATTATCAGAGTCCTGAGTGGCCAGCGAAAGCACATGCTGCACCAACTCCTGGGTGTCGGATGGTCGCTTCAGGAAGAGTTTCACCACAGCGGTCAGCAGCTGCAGCTGTACCTGTGCATTCTCGTCTTGGAAACCCTCAAGGAAGCTGTCGAGGAGCTCATCGGCATTGTCAATACGCTCAGCATACTCGCCAATGATCCAGACCATTGAGGCACGTGCCTCGGGTTCATCCAGTGTGTCCAGATTTTCGCACAAGGTGCTAATGATGCTCTCGTACTTATTGGGATACTTGCGGAATATGTCCTTGATAACAACAATGGCCTCCTGAACGACATAGTTGACCTTAGTCTGAATGAGATCCAGCAGCGTGGACACGCAACGCTCCGCGGAAGGCTCCACTTTGATGGCGCAACGGCCAATGGCACGGACAGCCTTGCGCACGAAATCCACATCCACCTCGGTGGCATATTCCTTCAGCTCGCTGAGCACCTGGGCAATGTTGCTCTGGTTGGCCAGGCGTATCATGATATCGAGCTTCTCCAGTTTCACATAAATGGGATCGTTGTATTTGACAAAGAACACCTTCATCTCATGCTTGAGTATGTCCGGACGCTTCTGGACAATCAGGTTGATATTACGCAAGGCCACGTACTGTACTTCCGGCTCCGAGGAAAGCAGAGTGACCAGTGGTGGTGCCAGCTTCTTGGTCAACGTGGCACAGAAGTCACTGTCACTGGAGAGCATCTCGAGCAGCTTCATCAGCACTTTGACGGCGCTCAGTACGACGGCAGCATTGGCATGAGCCAGACGTGGTGTGATACGCTCGCAGATGGACTGCGCCTCGCGCTCATCTTTGGGACTATAGTTGGCCAGGGAGTCCAGTATGAAGACCTGTCCCCACTCAGTGCACTCGTTGAGCGCAGTCAGCAGCTTATTGATGGTCACCGAGTTCATCTCCACCAGCGGCTGGCCCGATTGACTGGCCTCGTTGATTTCACTGAGCGCAGCCACGGCGTTGGCCACCACCATGGGATTGGAGTCGGACAGCAGATCCTTAAGCTGATCTAGGAAGCCCTGATCCTCGACCATTGTTGCCGATATGTCATACAGCTTGGCGACACAAACCGCCGCAGTCTTGCGCACATACGGATCCTCATCCTTAAGGCATTTACGCAAAGGCTCGCACAGATACTCTGTGATCTTGTCCACGCGAATGCAGCCCATGGTGCGCACAGCCAGGGCGCGGATCAGTGGATTCGAGTCCTCGCAATCCTTGACAAACGTATTGACAGCCATAATGGCCATATCCGGCTGCGATTTGGCATAATTCATGAGATACAAATAGACGAGCTTCTTGAGTTCCAAATTATCGGTTTGCATGCAGTTGACAACGTCTGGGAAGAGAGCGGAGACATCCTTGCCCACAGTCATGCTGGCGATGACCTTCTTGACTGCCTCCTTCTTCTTCTCCTTTTTGTCATTGTTTAGCTCGGATTTCAGCTCGAATATTTCACCCTTTTTCGTGGTCGTAAAGTACTTGGAATCGGTCATCCTGGTTCACTTGTGCTCAATGAAGGCAACTCACGCTTGAAATATGCTGGAAAAGAAGATGGAAATTATTTGGAATTAATGATAATTTTGGGTGATGGGTTGGTGAGAGATAATCTTAGGAACAGAAGTATTATGGATGTGCGGTAAGTATGGTGAAATACTATAGGAAAAATGGTTCCTTGGGGATTGCTATGAATGTTTCTAATGAAGTCTACGGACACATTATGGAATCCTGAAAGCATTTGGTATGGGATTTTGTGGCAATCTGCATGAAACCCGTAACAGTTTGGGTTCTTTGGAAAGCTGCAACTATTTGGTGTGGGATTCCTTGGAATTTTCCCTTAAGCTTATTGAAATGGGATTCACTGGAAGAAAGAATTGAGGTCAATAACATATTCTGAGGCATCCCAGAACCATTGGAATCGAATGACCATCAACAACCTACTGAAGGTTTGTCGGTCTGAGTTTATCGAGCCCAGAGAATATTAAAGTGAAAGACCTGTACGTTTGGTGGGTTCAGACCAATTCCGAGTGCTGCAGCTCCTCCGCCCGGATTGTGATGGAGCTATAACAGTATGTGGGATCATCGGTAATTGATTCTGATGGCGTAGAAAGTCATTCACCTCTTCTGAAAAATGCATTTAATGAAATCCCAGAGCCATTTTGTGTGCGTTTCTTTGGACTTAAAGCTTGTTGAAAACGTATCAGCATCAAGAACCTATTGATGGACTGTCTTTCTATGGTTCGGATTGGATAGAGCTATTACTTTGTTATGCGGAATTTGTGATTATTGGAAATTGATTGGGGCCTCCGTGGACCAGTGGATAGCGCACTGTCTGGCCAAACAATAGATGTGAGTTCGAGTCCCACTCATGTCAAAACTAGGTGGTAGCGTAGGATTCGAAATCCGCACGCGTGTAAAAGATCTCCAGTGAAAGAAGCAGAAATAGAGGCTAGGTTGTTATATCCAATATCTATAACAGAAGTTTGTGGGATTTGCGATCATTGAGAACAGATTCTGATGGCTTAGCAAGTCATTCACCCATCCTGAAATTATATTCCATGAAACCCCCAGGCATTTCGTCTATGGATAGGCGTATATATGTGTGTGTATTTCGATGATAAGGCGGAATCGAGATAAAAGTATGTCTTAGGGGCGATGCTGTCATGGAGAGGGATTCGGGTAGAAAACCAAAAAGCTGTTGGCAGAGGAACTGGAACTGGAACTATATGGCATTTCTTGCTGCCCAACAGAGTGGCCAATTAGGGCTTTGCTGTTAAAATCTGGAACGGAAGCGTTGCCACTCCAGCCAAATCGCATGACTGGCAAGATAATCCTCGGCAGGTTGCAAAACGATTTACATATATCAATTGCATTAGGCAACCGCTTAAAGATAATACCAAACGGGGCTTATGAAGTCTATTGATTTCATGGACTTCCCTCTGCGAGGGGCGTAGCAGCCCAATTGGAGCTCCCACACACACACACACACGCATGCACGCACACACATACGCTGGGAACACTCATTGACGGCTTGAACACGTCTCACAATTTTCACGCAAGTGAATTTTCCCCACTCTTCGTGTCTTTTCCCAATCCGCACAGTTATCCACACCAACGTAACAGTTCTTTGCACAATTTTACATAATTTTAATTACCTTTAAATGTGGCTTTTCACAGAAAAAAAAAAACAATTTGTTTGCTTATTTTGCTCTTTTGCAGCGGCTGCCTATTGCTTTTGTGTGCGTGAGCCTGAGTGTTGTGTACGGCACGAGGCAGTGTTGCACAGCGTCGCATCGATAGGCAAGCTGCACATATCGATTAATGTGCATATCAATGTGTTGGGGTATTTCCCGCATAAATTTAAAAATTGAAGAAACAAAAATCGCATGCAAACTGAAAAAAAAACTATTTTCTTTTAATGTTTTCGTGTCATTGCGTAACACACGAATTCGAGCAATCTAGTTGTTGCTTATATACGTATATATATATACATTTTTTACAATCATCATTTAATTTGTAAGCACTTAGGCAGCTGCTTAGGGGCAGGCAGGGGCGTAGTCTGACTGGGGGTTCCTCATATCATTGCAATATCGAATGTTTTCTAAAAGTTTTGATTGGTTTCTTAAAAAATTGTAGTAGAAATTTGTTAAATATTGGATGTTTTTAGTTTAATCCAACAAACCCCCCGTTTCCAGCTGCCCAGCTCTTAACTATATATTGTATTATTATTATTATTTTCGAGCATATCTCGGTGTGGGCATCGTATGAATGCGCTTATTTCCGTTGACTGACTTTGGTTGGTTTTGTGCGCAGAGCCACGACGTTGTCCGTGTCTTCCGTCTGTGCGAAAATAAGTGTAAAAGAAGTTTTCGTGTTACAATAAGAAAACACAAAAGGAAATTCAAAAACAATGCAAAAAGAAAACTCTACGCCTTTCGTCACTTGAAACCAGTTTGAGCATACTGCAAATTGGAACCAATTTCACGAAATGTGTGTGAAGAGCGGCAGTGCGGAGCGCAAGATGATGTTTTACTCCCAGAACGCATGATCTTAGTCGTCGAGAATATTAAAGCTTTTGCTTTCAGTATAAACTTAAGACAGTACGATATTAAGATAATTTTAACATATTAGGAGAATTTTTACCATCAGCTGTTAGAGGACTACAGCTGGGTAAATGGTTTAAGCTAGAAGCTGTTGTTCAGAAATATGTAAATGTTCTTCCAATATTTGAAGTGGTACTTCGATATCAAATAAGAAATGCGTTTCCGCCATATTTTGTGTTGTTTTTATTTTATATTTTAAAAGGCTCCTACTTTAAAATATAGAATAATACCTGAAATCTTATTGATAGCTTGTATTATGTAGCCATTCGAATGAAAAAAAAATATTTTAAAAAATCCTGAACCTTCTGCGTTTGATTCAGAATCGAAGTTCCACATGTCTTAATGAAACATGGGAAAAACTCACAGATTTGGTTAAAGGTGCCAAATAGACCTGAAACTCTAAAAATATAACCAAAATTACACAACTCTGGGAGACTTACTAAGCCCAAAACTCTTAGGAAGAATTTTTTAGAGTTAGTTAGTTCGAAAACTTATCAAACATTCTGTTTATAATAGAAAAAATTCAGAAGCTTTTGTGTTTTAGTTCAGAAATAGATTATGTCGATTCTTTTGATTTGGATAATTAGCCAATTATCTATTAGAATAGTTTCTGCTTTTGAGCAATGGATATACGCAGTCAGCAAGAATTCGCAATAGAGCTTTATATAATATTCCAGACATTTACACATTTACTCAAATCAAAAGACTTTTTCGATACAATCGATCAATAAAAATCCTTGCACAGAAAATCAATTTTAGCTAAATTCCCGTTAATTTTGAGTCCTTTTCTCAATAAAACCTAATTGTAAGCCCAAATTGAGAAGTTGTAGAATCCAAATGAAATAATACAAACTGGGAGGTAACCTGTTATACACATTAAAGTAATCGATTATACAATATTGGAAATTGCCTGTACGTACTCGTAACTACTGCAAATTATAGAGTAATCGAAAAACTGCCAAAAACGAAACTCCTCCCGAAACGAAAACACCAAAATAGAAAACACCCACAAATGAGGCGAGGCAAAGCGTAACAACAAAAGAAGAAAACACCCACGAGTCAAAACAATATGACGATCCTCATTCGCTCCCTCCCAAAGACAATGCGAATTACGACGATCATCGCAAGCAGCACAAATTGCAGGTTGGCGTTGCCCATTGACGCTCTTCTGGCGGCCCCCCAAACACTGCACGGAAGCTAAACGAAGCGACGCGCCGGCGCATCGGCGCATTCCAGCGCCGCCGCATTCCCACCTCGGGACACCACTGTGGGTGGGGCGAGGCGAGGAGGGTGGTCTTGATTGGGTTATAAAATAATTTGATCGCAGTGTGCCAGCAATCAGTCTTTATCGAGCCACTCGAGCGCTCCCATCGTTAGTTACTCTTCAACGCCTCACCTCAAAACCAAGCAACATGGATAATCGCGCTGTGGTAAGGCTGAGATCTTATATATCTCATTTTTTTGTTGTTGTTGTGATCAATGGAATGGTAAAATCGACAAAGTGATCAACGTAGCAGGATTATGACTAGCACGAAAGTGCAAAAATTTAACGAACGTGATCGAACGATAATCAAGAATAAGGATGATATTACGACGATCTGCCAACTCAACAGATCGAGAAGAAGTGCTTGTTGAAAGATTACTTATAAAGACCCGGAGGAATATACAAAAATATTATAACCATAATGTTGACAATGAAATTTTAAGTCTTCAATCAGCTTCAATCATTTTCCATAATTTTTTAGTATAACTATGAACAGATCAATTTCAAACTTATTTGAAATAAAGATACATTTTTTTTTATTTAAATTAACTATTTGTGATATTATTTTTAATAATATTAATCATTAAATCTTAATTTCAGTTGCATTTATAGCTAATTTTATAGTTTTTAATATCTAAATTTCTTTAGTATTGGCAGATAAATTTCAAGTTAGCTTAAAATAAAAAAAAAATGTGGTTATTATTTAATTATATTTCATATTTTTTTTTTAAATTTTATTAACTAAATCTCAATTTCTGTAGGATTTATAGCCAATTTTATATATAATCTTGCAATTTATTTACTATCGACAGAAAGATTTTCAATGAGCTTGAAATAACAACTTTGAGAAGATAAATTGATAATTATTAATTTATATTATTATTAAGTAAATCTTTATTTCAGTTAGATTTATAGCCAATTAGAATTCTAATAGAATTCTAATATAATATATATTAACGATATTTCTCATTGGGAAAGCCTCCAATAAGCTAACTGCATTTATCGATAAGTATTGTTATCACATTCAAATTAATATTTTTTTAATATTCGCTGACATCGATTTTTATTTGAACCATAGCTAATATCACGCCCAATTCGAATTATAATAACAATTATTTTTAACCAATTAGCTGAAATTATCGATCCTTGCCGTGCTGCTGGCACTCTTTATCTGCGTGCAGGAGACAAATGCCGGGTAATTTCAACTGATCTCCCTTGGTATCATATCATATCATATATAAAACCTTCTCCTAACTTTGCAGGAGTCAACAGAAGAAAAAGAAAATTGTCATCCATGTGCCGGTGCACAAGAAGATCGAGAAGCATGTGCACACGGTGATCAAGCACGTTCATCATCACCACAAGCCGATTGTTCTAAAGGAGGAGAAGAAAATCATACACGAGGAGCATCGTCCCATACAGATACATCAGACCAAGGAGCACATACATCACCATGAGACGAAACACGAGCATGCCCACCATGATCATCATGAGCACCACGAGCACCATCATCCCATCGAACAGGTGCATGTGCCCATTGAACAGGAGGAGGAGCACATACATCATCACCACAACTATGAGCACAAGGAGGGCTTTGTGGCCGGCGGCCACAGTAGTGCGGTGGACAGCAGCAGTGCAGCCAGCAGCGAGGAGAGGCGATAGGTGCAGGAAGCTGGCAGGAGCTTGGCAGTTTGGCAGTTGACACTGAGTGTAAAAGGCCAGAAGGGGCCAAGCAGGACTGAAACCAAGAGGAGGAAGGAAGTACTGTGGATTTTGTGATGTATTACTTAGTTTTAGTTTGCAATTGTTTTTTTTTTTACTATAATTGAGAATAGCTTAAGCAACGGGTTATTAAGCAAATAAACTGATTGTTATATATGGAAATCGGTTTTTCTTAAATTACGCGCCAAGCGCTGGGGGCGCTTTTGCACAATGTGCGATAACAACGATAGCGATAAGCTGACGACAGAGCGAAAAGAAGAGGAAAAGAGGCAACATAAGGGAGTGAGTTGGGTTTTATTTAAATTACGCGCCAGCCGCTGGGGGCGCTTTACAGCACTGCCCTGACACAATGGGCGATAACAGCTCTATCGATAAACTGACGACAGAGCGAAAACAAGACAAAATAAAAGAAACGAAAAGAAAAAGAAACGAGGCAGCATAAGGGAGTGAGTGTTACTTTGCAAAAAAGAAGAAAAATATAAAAAAAAGAAAGGAAAAAGCCTTAAATAAAGGAAAAGTTCAAATTAATGGCGAAAACGATGCGGTGTTTGCAACAATGACAACTGCCGCAGCGAGGAGAAAACGGTGCAAAGGCAAAAGCAAAAGCAGCAGCAACAACAACAGCAGCAACAACAACAACAACTGCAACTGCTGCATCCACGAAGACACAAAACAACAGAAACTGAAAACAGCAAATCGAAATTAAAATCTTTTGTGATTTTTCCAAAACGTAATCGGCAGTGCATACATATATACACATACATATAAACACATACATATATGTGTGTGTGTGTGTGGCAGTGTGCTGTGCGTGTGTGTGCTCCAGTGTGCCAGTGTGCAAATCATACGGATTACAAGAGCAACGCCTTTTTTCCATTTCGTATTTCGTGTGCCCCCCACAGCCGCCCCGCTCCACCTTGTGCCAATTCATTCATCGCCCGCTGAAGGCAACAGCAATTGCACCCGAATCCGGGCAGCCTTCGGCCTGTCCCCAGCAACGTTCCTCTCAGCCGCCAGCAGACAGCTGTTTGGTTAGAGCAGGTGCATCCCTGCATCCCCTGCTCCCTGGGCCACAACAGCAATGCAGTATAGGCCTAGGCCATTATGGGTTCACAGACCTTGGAGATACTGCGCCAAGGCGTGTGGGCCTCACTGACCGGCGGCTACTTCTACGATCCGCATCAGGGCGTCTTCTGCAATGTGGTGCATCTATACCTCTGGCTCTATCTGCTCTGTTCGCCCTTTGTTGCCTATTTGGTAAGTGTGCCCCTCAGCCCCCAATCCCGCTCCAGCCGATCATAACCGACCACACTTGTTGTCTTCCACAGTATTTCCCCAGCACCTGGCTAACATGGTGTCTGTATTGTGTGCTCACCAGCAGCACCATATTGCTGGTGAAGCTTATCAATTTGGGTCTGCATCGCCTGTACGATCGCGCCCAGACCATGTCCGAGGTGAACCTGAAAAGTCAATTCTTCAAGGTGACCAAGGAAACGGAACAACGCGAACGGAGCGAGGATCATGGCATCGAAATGAAGGTGATGCGCGCCATTGGCGGCGGCTCGCGCTTATCCGTGGAGCAGGCCATCAACGAGGCCAGCGAGGAGAATAGCATCATGTCCATAGACAATGTTAACAGCATTATTGGTAAGCATAACCACTTGATGACTTCACAAATGTTATTGAATTGCTGGCGGGCAGCCCGAAAACAGCTGAGCATCAGCAACAGGCACAACACTGATAAACTATAAACAAACACATCCAATTCAAGTTGTTGCCACAAGCGTTGCCACGCCTCTGGGCAGCGCAGAGATAAGGCAGCCCCTTGCGCGCTTAGCATGTGCTCGTCCAGCTCGTGAGCTGATAAATTTCAACTTCCCAAATTGAAAGCTTTATTTCGAAACACTATATAATATATGTTCCTTTGCAGATCTCAAGGTTGATGTCCATCGCAAGAATAGCTCGGAGTCCATTGAACTAATGTTCTATGCACCATCTTTACTCTCCGGCGGCAGTCAACAGGATCAACAATCGCTGGCCGGCTCCGCCAGCGTCACCAAATCCATACGCTCCACAATTGCCGCCGCCGCTGCCCAGAGCAACATGTCCGCCAATGAGCTCTTTAGCAAATATCTTACGGTGTATCCCGAGGTCGTAGAGGCGGCGGGCAGCAGTGCGGGCAGCGCAGATGGTGGCGCCAGCAGCGGCGCGGATAGCAGCAGATGCCAAACCAGTGGCGCCACCACCACACCCGCAACAGGCGCCGCAGCCACGAGTGGTGGCGGCACCTCCAGCTCCACCACCCGCAGCGGTCATTTGTCACGCAAATGCTCGGAAGTGTTCAGCCGGCGTCACCGTCGTCGCCTCGAGCGTCAGAGCAGCCTGGATGCGGGCGGCGGTGCCGCAGAGCCCACGTTTAGCGCCAAGCTGATGCGCAATCAATCGGATACGATAGCCACCACGACAACGAGCACAGCTGCGCCCAGCTTTCTGCACACGAAAGCGGTGCACAGGCCGCAAAGCGCTAATCCGCGCCAGCATTTCATAGCCAACGCTCAGGGATCGACTGCAAATGCAGATGCAAATGATACTGCCGCCTCCACGTCGCGCGGTTCCAGCGTTTTGCCCGGTACACGTTCCTCACGCCTGCAGCGTCACCGCAGCTCCGAAACGCATGACGAGCGGCTCAAGCATCAGCATCGCACGGGCATATTTCAGTCCATGTTGCCACAACATAATCCAGCACAACTGACGCCGAGCCAGCGGCAGGCAGCACAATCACAGCAACAGAATGCCAGCAGCATAGGCAGCGGTGTCAACGATGTGGATGACATGGAACTGGGCCTGGGGCTGGGTCGTGGCGTGGCCAATGATTCCAGCAATCGTATTATGCAATCCTGGATACGAGGTAAGAGCTCCGCGTTTACGCTCGCTTTAGGCACACACTGACCCTCCAAATATGTTTCACACCTTACAGATTCAACTTCGGATGTCTGCCTGGTGGATGACAGCTATACCAAATCGGATCTGGGCATTGAGCAGCAGTCGTCGTCGTCGCATCAGGCGCCTTTTCGTGGCCACCAGCACCATCATCATCATCACCAGCACCACAATCATTTGTTACACCATTTGAGCGAAGCCATCATACGCAAGGATCCCAACAGCACCATGTCAGCCTTGCAGTTGTGCGCCTCGAGCAGCTCCTGCACGGGTCGTGTGGAGCCTGGTCCGACTACTGAGTGCACGGCTAGCGGTTCCGCAGGCACTCGCAGCGGCCTAATGGCTGCTATGAAACGGCGTAGACATTCCAATGCCACCAGCTACCACAAGCAGAACGGTTCCAAGACAACGTTGCAGCAGACTGGTGCTGGAGGTGGTGGTGGTAGTGGTAGTGGCAGCGCTGCGCCAGGCGTACGACGCATCAAGAGCGCCGCTCTGGAGGTCTTGTGCCCACAAGCCTCTGTCTCCAATCTCAGCCCGCATCCGAATAGCGTGGAGGCAATCAGTGGCCAGCAACAGCTACGCAATCCTCTGCCGCCGCCCAGCAAGTGCCTGGTGCGAAATCAGCATTTGAATTTGTATCCACCGCGTCTCGTCGACCAGAATTACGTGGAGAATGGCGGAGTTGCGCCTGGCGGCAGCTGCAGCAGCGTCATCTTTGGTGGCTCCACGACGGCGCTCATCGATCCGCCAGTGTATCCCATTGTGGAGCACTTGGACGAGAAGACGAGCGACGAGACGACGCCCATGCACAACGCCGACGATGACGATGAATTGGACGATGTGCCGTTGCGCAGACGCACCAGAGCCCTGGGCTGCAGCCAGACGCATCACAGCGCCGAGTCGGATGTGGGTGGCATATTGGCGGACGACGACGACGACGATGTCTTCAAGGACTTCGACAATGACAATCTCGAGAATATACTACACGAATTGGAACAGACGCAAAACGAACTGGACGACGTGCTCAAAAGCTGCGAAAGGCCTGCATCAAACAACGCGGCTGCCGTTGTGGAGGCTGCCATGTCGGCCTTTGACACCGCCGCTCACGCCGCTGCCTCCGACGATGAGGAGACTGATCACAACACAGGCTCGCGCTCGCCACTACTCAGCAATCGGCAACAGAGTGCGCCGGAGGGCTGCATGCGTCCGGAGCAACCTGCAACCGCCCAGAATCGCAGCCAATTGATACGCAGCGAGGCGGATTCAGGCTGTCCATCCAGCGATTGCGAGCAGGTGAGTGCCAGCTCCAAGGACCAGCTGCTAGCCGGTATGGAGCAGCAGCAGCAACAACAACAGCAGCAGCAGCCAGGGCCAACGCCGCAAGATGAGGAGCAACCCTCCACTTCGCGGATGGCGGCCAAGAGCCTGGGTGCCATACCCAAGGTGGTCAAGTATCGGGAAAACGACGAGCTGCGTCGACGCCGCAACGTCAACAGCAACGGCAACTGCAGCAGCAACAACAACAACAACAACAGTCAACTGGATGGAGGCAACAATGACCTAGCCCTGGTCAAGCAGCCGGCCAATAAGCTCTCTACGCTGCCCAACGGCGCCTCGCGCAATTCCTCCTCGTCCAACTCGACGCACAGCATCAGCCTTACGGAAAGCCTCACCGCAGACATACACAAAATGCTCTGGCTGATGCATGGCGGCGCCGTGGATGACCGCGGTCGTCCCATAGCTGCAATACTGCCAGATGGCACCACCGTGCCCGCCAATCCCAGCATCGTGCCGCCCAACATGTCCAGTGCGCATTTCCAGTTCTATCAGGATGCCATACAGGCGCTACAGGGCAGCTACCCCGCCTCCAGCTCGGTGGAGCACATGACGCTTATCGAACGCGCGCTCGCCCGTGAGAAATTGCGCATGGACGCCAAGTTGGCCTGTGAACAGCTGGCGGCAGCAGCAGCGGTGGCCGAAGCCAGCGCCGGCGCGCAGCATCAGCATGCACAACAACAGCAGCAGCAGCAACAACAGCCACATCCTTCAGTGGCCATGCTCATGGGCAACACAGCTCGTGGCACAAATGCCTCAACAGCGGCTGCAGCCGCGTGGCAGGTAAGTCTCCCGGCTTTTATCCAACATTTGTATCCATATGACTGTTTGTGCTGTTCCAGGGACTATTCAATCTTTCCATGCGCAACGAGCGTCAATCTTCTCGTACGGATGCACTGCAGCAGCAACTAAGCGAGGCTGCGGCTGCAGCCAGCGGCTCTGTCACCGTCTCCGGCAACGACGCCGCCGTCACAGCGGCCATTGCCGCCGCCGCTGCCAACAGCCAGCAGCAGCTGAGCCAGCCCAGGCTTAATGTGGATGGACACTTTCCGCAGTACTGCGAGTATTGGCGTCCCACTTGCCTGCTGGCCGCGGAGAAGCCCGTGGCACCCAAGAGCTTTTACAAGTACCGCTTCAAGTGGTGCGGCCAGGAGCATGAATTCAAGATTGCCATGGACCGCTTGGAACTGTTGGCTCTGTTCGATCGTGACCTGCATTGGCTGCATGTGCTCCTCGCCAGCGTCTTGTGCACCTTGGTTGCCTGCCTCGGCGCAGCCATCCTCCAGCACAATTACTACAAGGATCTGTGCGTGCTGCTCTTCTGCGCGGTCATTGCCGGCGCCCAGTATTCGCTGGTGAAGAGCGTGCAGCCGGATGCCGCTTCGCCCGTGCACGGCTTCAATAAAACCGTAGCCTACTCGCGCGCCATTTACTTCTGCCTCTGCGGCGGTCTGCTGCTCCTGCTAAAGCGCCTCGATGCGGACTATGCGCAGCGACCGCCCGGCGAACTGATCTTCTTCGGCGTGCGCTACTCGCCGGCAAATGTGGTGGCCCTGCTGCTCCAGTCGCTCTACATACTGTTGCTCTGCTTTCCCATTGTCTTCTCGGTGGGCTTGTGCCCGCAGATAAACACATTTCTCATGTATCTGCTGGAGCAGCTGGATATGCATCTCTTTGGCGGCAATGCGGCGAGCAGTTTGCTGGGTAAGTCCCATCCAGAAGCCATCCATTTTCAAATTAAGCTCTTCCTCTCTCTGCTTGCAGGTTCATTTCTCTGCCTGCTGCGCTCTGTGCTGGCCGTGCTGCTGCTCTATGGACCATTGTATGCCGCCTTGGATGAACATCGTGGCACACAGTATATACTCTTCTCCATCTTCTGCGCGATGCTCATACCGCTTGGCTACCATCTCTCCCGCTCGGCGAGCGATTTCAGTCATCTGTGGCGCCTTATCAAAACCTGTATCGTTAGCACCTACCGCGATGACGAGGATGAGCTGAGTCAGGCGCAGCACAACGCACGCAACAGCCACAGCCAGGCGACGCAACAGCCACCAACTCAACCCCAGTCACAGTCACAATCTCAGTCCCAATCCCAGCTGCAGCTGAACAGAAGCAAACGCCAGTCGGGTCAGACGTCCACGGCGCAACCCACGCCTTTGAGCAACAGAAAGCGACAGCTGGAGCACATGCTGAACTCCACGACCAATAGCAATGAGCATATTGAGCTCAGCTCGCTGGAAAAGTTGGCCATCAGCGAGGATCAACAGCAGCAGCAACAACAGCAACAGGATGTGGAGGAAGATGAACAAGAGGATGGCGAGGCGGATCAGGAGGAGGCACAGCTCGAGTTGCAGCTGGTGCAAAAGGATAACAAATCGAAAGCCTCCTCTTTGGGCAGCAGCCAGACGCTGGGTAAGACCATTAGCAGCAGCAAACGCGCCATCACTGCATCCAGTTCATATGCCTCCATTGGAGCGGACGCTGGCGAAGAGTGTGCCGCAGAGCTGCCCAGCGAGGATGTCAAAGAACATGCGCATGCCAATGAACTGTTGGCTGGTGTCAATGACTCTCAGGATGATAAAATCTCCAGTTCCTCCACAACAAATCCCGGTGACATGTCCACACTGACAGCCGGCGCGGGCACAGCCACCACAGAAGCGGATGCCACAGCCATTGATGTCGAACCGGATACGGATAACCCTGCTGCAGCGCCGGACAATGACAACACGGACATGGACAGCGAGCTGCCCGATCCACTGCCGCGCAAGCTACAAGCCACGGTGACAACACGACTCAAAAACGATCTCGTCGTTATGACGCTGCTGGCGGTCAGTGTGCTCGTGCTGCACTGCAGCACCGTCTTCACCGTGCTGCAACCGGATCTGAATGTGGTGCTCTACGCTTTCATTGGCACGCTCGGCGTGCTGCTGCACTACATCGTGCCGCAGATGCGGAAGCATATGCCGTGGCTCTGCTTCGCGCGTCCGCTGCTGCGCCAAAAGGAATTCGGACAGTTCGAGGTGCTCAACGCGCCCAAGATCATGTGGTTCGAGAAGTTCTATATATATCTGAGTGTGCTCGAGCGGAACGTGCTCTTCCCGCTGCTGGCCATATCATCGCTGACAGCTGATTCACAGCTGATAGCCGACAAATTCGGAGTGACATGGGGAACCCTCATTGTGGCAGTTTGTGCACTCAAATGTAAGTGCTGTCTCCCTCACTCGCTAGCTATCCTATTCTATATCATGGGCTTTTCCAGTTGTGCGCAACGCCTATTCGGACCCAACGAACCAATATCTGATCATCATTTTCACCGTGCTCCTCTTCCGCGTCGACTTCTCCATGGCCACGGAGAGTTTCATCATCGACTATTTCTTCGTATCGCTAGCGTTTCGCAAGTGCTGTGACTTTTTGCTTAAGGTAAGACCCAGACCATGGGATAGACACCCCCATTTCCCCATCTCTTTTTACTACTCGCAACTAATTGCTCCCTCTTCCACCACAGCTGCAGTTCATCGTCACCTACATTGCTCCGTGGCAGATCACCTGGGGCTCCGCTTTCCATGCCTTCGCCCAGCCTTTCAGCGTGCCGCATTCGGCCATGCTCTTCCTGCAGGCAGGCATCTCGGCGTTGCTTTCCACACCCTTGAATCCTTTTCTGGGCAGCGCCATCTTTCTGACCTCCTATGTGCGCCCGGTTAAGTTCTGGGAACGGGATTACAACACGCGACGCATTGACCACTCCAACACCCGGCTCAGTTCGCAGCTGGAACGGGATTTGGGCGCCGATGACAACAACTTGAATAGCATCTTCTATGAGCACCTGACGCGCTCCTTGCAGCATTCCCTCTGCGGTGATCTGCTCATGGGTCGCTGGGGCAATGTCAACCAGGGCGATTGCTTTGGTAAGTAACCCAAACAAGTGGCTCGGTTGGCCTCCCTACTAATTGGGTTGTGTTTTTCTTGCAGTGCTCGCATCGGATGATCTCAATTGTCTGGTGCACATCATTGAGCTGGGCAACGGCCTGTGCACGTTTCAGATGCGCGGCTTGGAGTTTCGCGGCACCTATTGCCAGCAGCGCGAAGTGGAGGCTATTACCGAGGATGTGGAGGACAACGATGGCTGCTGCTGCTGTGATCCAGGTCATCTGCCGCGTCTACTCAGCGCCAATGCCATGTTCTCCACACGCTGGCTGGCCTGGCAGGTCGTGGCCGCCCAGTACGTCATCGAGGGCTATTCCATATCCGATAATCTGGCCAGTGCCACTTTGCAGGTCTTTGAGTATCGCAAGGTGCTCATCACCTACTACATCAAGGTAAGCTCATGGCCCACAGCTAAGCCCAGGCCAACTCTGACAATCTTTGCTCTTCCCGCAGAGCATCATCTATTATGTGGTCAAGAATCCCAAGCTGGAGCAGTGGCTCGCTTCGGGACCCATACAGGAAGCACTGCAGCATACGTTGAGCCGACAATTTGTCGACTTGGATCCCATATTCAATTTCAATCTGGATGAGGATTTTGATTTCCGTGCAGTAGGCATAACGCGCTCCAGCTTCTGTTACGTTTACCTCAAGTGGATCAACTACTGCGTGGACAAGCGGAAAGAGGCGCAGGCGGGCAAGGAGCCCACGGCGACGGCCACAGCTGCCTCAGCAGCATCAGCAACTGCCTCAGCGCCTGCAGCACCACCTGCAGCCAGCACACCCATTGCCCAGGCCACAACAACGGCCGCCACCACGACAACAACCACAGCGAACACAACTCCTGCGCATAACGACTCGAAGAGCACACCGAATCTCTGTTCGCACGGTGGCAGCAGTGTACCACAGACCAAGTCGCAGTCGCAGCAGCAGCTGCGCAGCGTGCGGCCCCAGAAGAGCGCCACAATGAGTGGCAGCGGCAGCACCGTAGCACCCGGGGTAGTGCAGGAGGCCAGCAGCGTCTTGGCCGGCGTCGATCAGTTGAGTAGCTCGCACAGCTTTGCCAATATCTCGCGGCAGACGTCGGAAAGCGCGCCCGGCTTGGGCGGTTATGTCACCTACATGGATCAGAACGTGTTTGTGAAGCTGGCCAAGACGACGCCAGGCAAAACGCTGCATAAGGAGGACTCGCCGCGCACAGCTCCTCATCAAGCCACATCTCTGCCTGCAACCGCTGCAGCCACGCAGCAGGATGGCAATCTGACCACTATCTTGCCCAGCACCGTGCCCAGCATCATGTTGCGTCCTGCTCTAAAGCTGAAGGTGGCCAGCGTGTCAAAGGACGCTCCGTTGGTGTCACTCTGCCTGGCACTGGGCCTGCTGGCACGTCGCTCCTTAGCCACCGCCTCGCATAGCTCTCTCACCGGCGTCGAGTTCTTCCTGCACGGCTTGCACGCCCTGTTCAAGGGAGACTTCCGCATCACGTCGCCACGCGATGAGTGGGTCTTTGCGGACATGGAGCTGTTACATGCGGTGGTTGCGCCCGCTGTAAAAATGGCGCTCAAACTGCAGCAGGATCATATAACAAATCCGGATGAATTTCTCGATCCACATGCCCTGTACGAGGCCATCGACAGCTGCTCCAAGGAGCTGGTCATTTCGCACGAAGCTGATCCCGTCTGGCGCAGCGCCGTGCTGCGTGGCGCGCCCAATCTCCTGGCACTGCGTCATGTCATGGAGGATGGCTCCGATGAGTATCGCATTATACGGCTTACCAAACGCTTCCTCAGCTTTCGCGTCATCAAACTAAACCGCGAGTGCGTGCGTGGCCTCTGGGCTGGGCAGCAGCAGGAGCTGATCTATCTGCGCAATCGCAATCCGGAACGCGGCAGTATACAGAACGCAAAGCAGGCCTTGCGCAACATCATCAACTCCAGCTGCGACCAGCCAATTGGCTATCCCATCTACGTCTCCCCACTGACTACCTCCTACGCTGACACGAACTCCCAATTGTGTCAGGTCATAGGTGGTGCCATTACCCTGGATACCATCAGACAAACGGTGTTCGATTGGTGGCATCGCATCAGAGAACGCTGTCGCCAGGGCTGCAGCTCCGGCTCAGCCATGGAGGCCTCCATGCAACAGCTGGGTAACTGCAATTTCGGCAGCACCAATTCCACCGTTGCCGGCGTTGGTGTGCCAGGTTTGGCGGGTGGAGTAGTTACAGCTGCTGGAGCCGCTGCAGGCGCCACTGGTGGCGGCGGTGGCTCAGGCATTGGCGTAGCAAGTGCTACAGACGGAGCGACGGCCGACGGTGCAGAGATGGCGCCGGTTTTCATTTCGGCGCCGCTCTACAATACGCTCACTGTCAACAGCTACTACGGCGTACGTTCCGGCACTGTGCCGCCGGGCATAAGCAGCATGTCGGGCAGCCTGGCCGGCAGCTATGTCAGCGACACCTTGGCCGTGGTGCGCGGTGGCTTGGCTGTAATGCCGGTCAAGCCCACCTCCACCACGCTGATTGCGGGTCTTTTGAATCGCGAACGGGATCAGGAGGCAGCGGCCAGCTCCGGCTCAACGATGCGCGCCAGCAGCAGTGCGCCACGTGCTATACGTGCCAGCGGCGGCGGGCAGCAGGCGGCCAGCGCCAGACGCGCCACATTGCCCATTGCCAGTGGTGGCACAGACCAAATGCTGCCCTCCAAGGACGCCACGCAAATGCGCGCCGAAGTCAATCAGGAGCACGAGCCAAGTCCGCGCTCCAACAAGCTTTCCTCCTCCTCTGGCAGCCTGGGCGTTGCCATGGGCAACATTATAACCACGCCCGGGGACTATCCACGCAAGACCAAGGGACCCATTTGCCTTATGGCCAATGAGACGGGAACTGGCAGTGCGTCCGCCACAACCACATCAGCAACTGCCACAGCGACAACAACAACTGCAACAACAGCAACAGGTGCCGCCGCCGCCGCGACGCAGCTGACACCACGTAAACCACGTATTGACATCTACCGGAAAGTCATCATTGTGGACGACACGGGGGTGAGTGAAAGTACAAATCGCAATCAAATCAAATGCATACTTAGTTAAGCTGGGTGGGTTGTGCGTCGGGCGATCTTCAGGGGCAGCTCTAGAGATTCCTTTTGTTTCCGTAAGCAGCTCTGATGCTCCAAGACTTTGGAATATTCTAGAAAATGGCCCCTTATCTAGCGAACAGAGTGGGGGATCCTTCCCTCAGCTAATCAATGGCAAGAGGATCCCCCCCTTAACTAACAAACAGGGAGATAGGACGAGGGATCCCTCCCTTAACTAATCAACAGGGAAGAGGAACCCTCTCTACATCCTCACTTCCAACTTGAGCGTTCATTGAGGTCCCCTCAGTTTCCACGCGAAGCGAGCCTTAATGATTCTCCATAGATATATACATAGTTTTCCTCAGGATTCGCATTCCAGCAACAAAAAGGATCCATCTTCTTCTTTTGTCGCTAATTTGCAAACCATATCTTATCTTGGCTTGATCATATTATAATTTTGGATTGTTAAATCCAACCACCTTATATTAGTAGTTAGTTCATTGCCATTTGGAACCGGTTCACTGAACCTCTTGTTTTCCCTTTTAGATCTATGACTGTTTGGATATGACCGATGATGTTGTCTGGCCGGCGGATCATATGCGTGCCAATGGCGGCCGCTTAAGCTGGAAGGATTGGGAGCCGAGTGCCGGCATGGTGGGCCATGTGGTGCACGTTTGGGTGCCCAACCACAAGGATGTGCTCTTCCGCTCTCACATCAATCGCTGCCTGTACCTGATCGAAATTGGCGAGCGTTATGTGCCGGTGGAGGAGATGGGCGTGCGGGAGTACAATCAAATTCTGGGCAGCAGCTGCGAAGAGATGATGGGCAGTTCGCCGCGCAGTTCCATACAGCGGGACTACCATGACTACAACATGATGAAGCTGGCAGGTAAGAGACACAAGGCCAAAATTCGCGCGGTCAGCAGCAGCAGCTCCGAGGATGAGGACGAGAGTGGTGCTGTGGCCGGAGCCATGGGATTGCCGCAGCCAACAACAGCGACTGGTCGTGGCGGTGTTGGTGTTGGTGACGCAGCCGCTGCAGCTGCAGCTGGGATTGATCTCATGAACTTCAACACGCTGCTGAACATGTGGAAACTGATTGCGGACAAGAAGAAGCAGGCCATAAACATAGACACCTCCGAGCCGTTTGCGGCGTTCGATTATACGGGTGAGTTGCCGCCGGAGCTGATGCTGCAGCTGGAGGAGAGTCGCCTGGCGCAGCAGCAGCAGCTGGAGGCGCAGCAGGAGGAGGAGTTGCGTCAGCATTTGCAGCAACTAGAGATGGAGCTAGAGATGGAAGCGGCAAATGCGTACGCTGCGGCGCATGCAGCGGAGCACACGGAGCTCATGACGCCACCATCCACAGAGGAGCTATCACTGGAGCCGAGTGGCAGCTCAACGCCCATGCCCACGCCCACCAGCACGCCGACAACAACAACGCCAACGCCAACGCCACCGCCACCGCCCGCCGCAGCGGAGGCATCACTGAAATTGAAGACGGTGACGGAAGCAGATGCAGCCGAAAAGGAGGTGAAACAGGAAGCAGCAGAAGCGAAAGAAGTAGAGAAGGAGAAGAAACAGGAACAAGAAGAAGAAGGAGAAGAACAAGAGCCAAAGCATGACAATGAGACAACGAATGAGGCGGAGCAGCAAAGGGACAAAGAGCCGATTGAGGAGCTAAGTGGGACAACGGTTTAAAGCGGCGCTCGGTGAGCTTTCGTGTAGCTGGAAGCTTAGAATTCTCAACTTGTGCTAAAGCACAACTCGTTAAGGGCCGAATGCAATGACGAAACAACGAATGAAAAAGCACAAACTGGCTTTAAGCTCGGCGAACTTAAGGAGACGCCGGAACTTAAGATCCGGGAGCTTTGATCTAAGCTTTAAATGTCAAATGCTTGTAATTCTCAACTTTTTAGAGCAGCTGAAGGCAGAGCTTTAAAAGCTACGAAACTGAGCTTTCAGCGAAAGACCAAACAACGAAGGAACAAGAAACGAAACGTAGCGAAAGGCGAGTTCAGCTCGAGGAGAGACAAAAGCGAGGGGGAGGAAGCTTCAAAGCTGCGCTAAGCTTTATGCTTATAATTCTCAATCAGTTCGAAGTTCTACTACAAGTGCACTTGCAAAGCTTTTCGCCTCAACCGATAACAACAACCACAACAACAAGAACAACAAATACTTCCAACAAATCAAAGTAGAGTTTTTAAAACGACTGCATTAGGTATGGATGAGTGTGTATATAATATGATATGATATAGTAAATTGAATGAATGTAAATATTATATACCAATACATATAAAAAACCATATTTGAAACAAAAAATACTAAATAATATACTAAATACATATACTATTAGAATATAGGTTTGTTACACTATTCATGAACCGGTATATATATATGTTTGTGTAATATAAAAAACTACGAAAAAGGGTTTTCGATATCAACTTTGTTTAGTCCTTAGTTATTTTTTTCACTAAAAAATTGAGCAAAAATTCATTTTTTGTTAGTATTAAAAAAAAACATATAGTTATATACAATATATACTAAAAACTCAAAACCAAAATGCTTTTCATTAATTTTACTTGAGAAAAAATGAAAAAATACTAAAAAAAAATGATATACTATATTGTCCTTGCCCAAGTCTTCTATAAACTATTATTTTTTTATGATTATTACAATTATTGCTTTTCCTAGCCAATATATACATATGTCTAACTATATATATATATATTAAAGAAAGAAAGAAAGAAAAACTAACAAAGAATTTATATAAAAATTAACAAAGCGATACACAAAACATACCAAAATTTTATTGTTAATATTATTATAAAAGGAATACCTATCACTAAATGCATATAAAACGATCTATATACATCTATATATAGAAGTACAAGTATTTCAACTATAAACTTAAGTTGATTAATTGATGAAAAAAATACTACAAAAATACTAAAAAATTTTAAATTCTATTAAAAAATGTCAAGCTCTAAGTACAGAAACACTTATAAAAACTGACAACTAAAATGTTACACAATGTTGGTAAATGATATATATATATGTATGCATATTGATCCATATATATGTATATAGATACTGATATATTGATCTATAATGAACGAGATATTGTTGTTGATAGAATTGTAAATGTAAAGCTCTCACGTTGCCTTAATACATTAGACTGATTTTTTCTACACACACACACACACACACTCGAAAACACACACACAACACACACACACATAGACACACACACGCATCAAGCATATATATCCATTTAGATATATATAGCAAAAAATGAAAGGAATAATAAAAATATTGAGCAGATTGTATAATAATTGTGGTTGCGAGTATTTACATAGCAAATGGAATATATCATTACAAGAAACAAGAAAAGAAAAATAATAAAAAAAAAAACAAAAAAAAATACCCTGTAAAATACGAACAAGCTGCAATTTGCATGCGTTAAAGAATATATTTAAAAAAAACACACAAATAACTAGCAAAAATGCCCAAATAATTTTTCCAAATACACAATTTAAGCATAATGTAAAAAATACTGAAAAAATACTAAAAAAATACTGAAAATGAGCACACGAACAATAAGTTATCCCATTACTCCCCCGTCCCACTCTCAGCATGTACAGTTATACAATTTTTCACAGTTATCTGAAACTAGCCAATCTTTAACAAAATATATAAAAAAAAACAAAAACTATTTTAATATGGTACAAGAATTGATAAACCTATATAAGATCTACATATATAATGTCTGTATGTAATTGAGAAGGAAAACAAACTCACAAACATTATAATCTAATAAACATATATATGTATTGTATTGGAACAAACAAAAAAACTATCGAAAAAACAACCTTAGCATAGCGAAACATTCGAATTCCTCGGGAACCAACCCAACCCAACCTACCAATCCCTTGCCCAGTCACCTTCCATTTCGCACCCCTCGCCAATCTCACGCATCCTACGCCTTTCTCGACTCATCTTTGTTTAGTTCCAAAATGAAATCAGATTAATATTTATAATATATAAAGTACATATATATGTATATGGATGTATATATTGCATATAACATTCGAAAATACAAATAAAAATGAAACTTGTTATACAAAAAATTCGCAAAGTATTATTTATTTACTCTATTCATGGGGTTTCGTAAGTTAAGATCAGTTGTTAAGAAATCTCAGCTGAACTCTGAAGTGATACAAAATTTACTCCCCTGATTAATCTATTTTATTTGGGCTTTTTCCAATACTATACTTTATATGATTATCCATCTTTTAACTGTCAAACTCTAAAACTTCGGTAGGTTTTACCATCTTAAGACTTTAGAGTGCCTCAAGACACCTATTAAGAAAACAAGTTTTAATTTAAATATATCATAAATCAGAGCTCGTAAAAAACTACAGAATGTAATTTTCCAAAATTTTGATAAGCCCCTCTATCTTCCCGGATGACAACATTTATATAACAGCCTTAAATTTCACGCTAAAGTCAGCAAAGTGACCATAGATACACTACAGTAATTGATATCCTACATTTTCTCCTTTCTTACTAATATTATCTCCCGAAAATTAAAATAGTGCATATATTCTCTAGTTATACGATTTGAAATTGGGACTATATATATGCAAATTTCAAAACGGTCGGATCATATACGAAATTTGTCTTATGAGGACAATATTTTTAACAAAGGAATAAGTATGCAAGTTATTTTTGGAAATTTGGAAAATTTTGACTTTCTACTCTAATCCATTTTTCCGAAAAAACATAAATTTTTATAGATATCTTCGGCTTTTCACAGACCTCCAAGATCCTATAACATTGTCAAAAATTAACCGATTTAAGTTAAGAATATATAGCTAACCCCAACTTATGTACTTGGGGCTTTCGGAAAAGGGATAAACCGATTTCAGAATACCTCGAAATGCAAATCTGTATCAGAATATTACTTTCCCCAAATTTCAGTATTTGAGTCTTTCGGAAAACTTGACAGAATCGACTGCTCGAAAGATGAGCAAATTCTAAAAAAATTAATTTTGAACCACCTGTCAGACTCAGGGGGTCTATAGAAAAAACTTAATTTCTGTTTCCCATAGGATTATTGGACCTAGACTGATGGACCAAACCAAAAACAATATACAATTTTAGATCTAAATTAAAAAAATTATATTTTAAAATAACATGTAGAATATTTACAAGACACATAAAAGTTGGGAGCGGGAATACGGCTAATGGGTCTACAGTTCTAATCAGCTCGATTTGGGGTTCGTCTTGAGAGGTGGCCAAAAGCCGGAGAGTTCACTTAGTGCCACATCGTACAACAGATTCTGATACTCCTCAAGCAGAACTGAAAGAATCAAGGAGCAAATGGGTAAATGGGAGTCAAGTTATGGCCAAGATGTTGAAGTGTTTGACTTACAGTTGGGTTCGGTTTTCCACTGATCGAGCAGGGATTGGCGGTTGTAGATCCTCTTGGTGATGAGCGCACGCTTGAAGCGCAGCACCTTGTCGTTGAGGCTGGACCAGCTCTTGATTAGCGAGGCGGGACTGGACTTCAGTTTTGGCTTGAACTCGGCCAGTTGTGGGCAGACCTTGCCATCCAGCAGGAACATGCCAAAGTAGCTGCGGAAGGGAAAGGTGAATGAGTACCATGTGGTGCACCATATGGACATGATAGTACAACTTACCAGCACGCCTTCTCGCTGAGCGGCATTTCAATTTCACCTAGCGGCAGCTCCCAGGCCGCCTTGCCGAATGTGCCGTCCATGTGGCAGTAAATTCTGCCCTTGGTTGGATCGTAGCGTGGCGCTGGCTCCTCGCGTATCTCGCGCACGTTGCACAGCAACGGAGCATAGATGAGCAGCCACTCGGGTTCGATGGCTGTGATGCCCCGTATGAACATCTTGCTGCTGTCACCGTTCTTCAGCTCGTAGGCCTCCTGGTAGATGATCCATTCGGGTGATTTCTGCTTGAGCACCGAGGAGGCGTGCAGGAATGCTGGCTCCTCCATGTCGGCACAATTGTAGGCATGCTTCAGGCGGCGGCGCTCCTCCTTGTCGCTAATCTCGCTGAGCGGCACTTTCCGCGCCACGCGATCTCCCATGCCGGCGAGCAGGATTTGACGCAGGAAACGCGCCTGCGCATCAGTGGGCGGCTTGAGCTGCGGATCCACGCATAGCTCCACGTCGGCTACATGCAGATTGATCTCGTTGGTCAGCTGAACGCGCAGTTTGCGCACCTCGTTGATGGCCTTGGGACGCAGACCATTTGTTGCACAGAATTCGGCCAGTTTGCCCTGGGAGCCGGCGTATTCGGCGGCACCAACGGCGCGCATCAGCACCATGGGATCACCCAGTAGCTGGTAATTGCCCGTGGCTGCCCAGCTCATGCGCTTGAGATGAAATTTATTCGATACGGGCGCCATATCCTCCTCCCGCTGCACGCCGACCTCAATGAGCAGCTCCTGGACGGAGAGCGCCGCCACCAGGCAGACGGTGTAGGGCATCAGCTGCTGCTGGTTGGACAAGGCCAACATTTTGCCAAAACGCGGTGCCACCGGCATGTGGGAAATGATGCGACCCAATTTGGTAACAATTGGCGGTAGATTCTCCTCCTTCGGTGTGGCCTCCAAGGCGCCTAAGATGCAGAGACGATGTTCCGCAGCCTCCAGCTGCACCTGATCCGGTGGCGATGGGAAGGGGAAGTGCACAACACGATCGATACCCATGCAACGCATCTGGAGCATCAGATCATCCACGGGCTTCTGCTGTATATCAGGCTGATCGAAGTCCGGAAAGAGATCGTTGTAGACGGCGCTCGAGTAGAGACGATAGCAATGACCCGCGCTGAGACGGCCAGCACGACCTGCACGCTGATCCGCAGATGCCTTGGAGGTGTAGGTGACCACAAAGGCGCTGACGCCGGTTAACTTGTCATAGAGACGCGTCTTCTGGCGCCCGCTGTCGACCACGTACTTGATGTGAGGAATGGTAAGCGATGTCTCCGCCACGTTGGTGCTCACGACGCAGAGGCGACAACCCTCCGGCACGGGCTGGAAGATGCGCTGCTGTTTCTCCGAGGAGAGCAGTGAGTAAAGTGGCAGCACCCAAAGTGGTTGCCTCGTTTCAGGCGCCATATTTTCCGCCAAATCTGCATCCTCGTCTTCGTCAGCCAAGTCCTCTACGTCCGAGTCATTCTCCAGTTCTATTTCATGCATGTCCGCTTCCGTGTCATCCCCAGGCAGCTTGAAGTCATCCAAGCTAATCTTTGGCAACGACATTTGGGCCAGAAACTTTTTCTTGGATTTGCGCATATTGCGTATGGTGCGCTTCATATCGAATTCCTGTTCCTCCTCCTGCTGTGGCTCTTTTTCCTGCTCCTGCTGTGCCTCCTCTGGTTCCTGCTGCTTCTGTTGCTTACCCTTCTTCTGGGGTTTCTTTAACGGCTGATCCTTCTTGTTTGCCTCCTGCTTATCCTCTTCCTTTTGCTTCGGCTGCTCCTTGTAAGGAAACGTACGCCGCAATTTGCGCACCAGTTGATTCACCTCCTGCTGTCCGGTTACAAAGATCAATATGCCACCCTCGGGCAGCTGTGCGTGTATCTTCATGGTCTTGCGGTAAGCCTCGGCCACATAGTCATCCGGTGTGCGCTTCTGGAAGTGTATTGTCACGGGAAACTGTCGCGCCTCCACTTTAATCAAAGGCGGCGGCACCTTAAACAGCCGCTGGTTCTCCGTAAAGTCCGACACACGCAAAGTAGCCGACATAATGATTAGCTTGAGCGGATTACCACGTTTATTTCGGAGAGGCACAATGCGTGAGAGCAGACCCACCAATATGTCCGTGTAGACACTCCGCTCGTGCGCTTCGTCCAGCACTATGACCGAGTATTTGCTCAGCAGGAAATCCGTTTCGATCTCCTTGAGCAGCACACCGTCCGTCATGAATTTGATGCGTGTGGCGGGCGTCACATTGCCCTCGAAACGTATCAGATAGGACACCTCGCTGGCGGGCAGATTCATCTCGTGGCCCACACGCTTGGACATGGCAATGGCAGCCACACGACGCGGCTCCGTAACACCAATCATCTTGTGTTGCGCATAGCCTGCCTCATAGAGAAATTGTGGCAATTGTGTCGTCTTGCCGGAGCCCGTCTCGCCGGCTATGATGACAATATGATGCTCGTTGATGAGCTCCATAACCTGCTGTTCCTCGGCGAGTATGGGCAGACGCAAACGTGCGGCCTGTATCTCCGGCGTGCGGTGCACGGGCACATAGACTGTCTTGTGCTGCGGCACTGGCACGCTGCTCTTTGTTGCAGTCTCAGCTTTGGGATGGACTTTCGGCTTGGCCGCAGGCGGTGGCGTAGGCGTAGGCATAGGTATTGGCGCGGTTACTGCTGTGGGCACGGGTGTGGGCATTGGTTCAACTTCCGGCTCATCTGGCTCCTCGTTCTCGCTGCCGTCAGTGGTCTCAGAGTCATCATCCGAGTCATCATTCGTGCCTATAATATTTGGATTTCGGCGCTTGGCTTCGTTGGCCTCCTGCTCCTCCAGCAGCAGCTTGCGCTTGCCCGCACCTTTAATGGCATTTGCTTGCCTACCCTTGTTCTGCTGTCTCTGTTCCGCTTGTAAATGTGTTTGCTTCTCCTTCTTCTTCGCCAGAACTTCCTCCAAAGTCTGCAGACGCTTCAGACCCACCGTTTGCACTTGGCTGATGGACGTGTATTGCTTCAGTTCCGCTTCCGGTATCTGCACGGCAGCCAAATCTTGCAGCAATTGCGAGCGCTAAAAGTGGACTTGGTTAGATTCTGGAGCTGCAGCAGGAACGATATATACTTACGCCCTCCTTCTTTTTCTTCTTGTCCACGATGGACTGCAAGTGTTTGCGCTGTTTCTTGGACAATATCTTGACGTTCTGACGCTTCTCCACCTTGATTTTGGTGGCACGTTTCTGTGATGGCAGCACCAGGGCATTGGCCTCATCATAGCCGCTGGGCAGACCGGCACTGCCCACAACATCCTCATTCACAATCTTAATCTGTTTGGCAAGGATTACAATGGTTTATATGTTGGACACAGGGCAATTACAGGGCATACTCACATCCTTGACAGCAGAGTTATCCACAAGGGTTTGCGGATTTTGTCGCGCTTTGGCATTGTACAATTTTTTGCCCATGTTTATGTTGTTGTCAACATTTGTTGCTTCAAAATACTCAATGCACGTGCAATAACTGTCCGCCTATCGAAGTTATCGATAACAAATTTCGTTAGACTGCGCAGCCCTGGTACACTAAGGCAGTAATACTAATTCGATAACATTAAGTTTGTATATATATTTTAACTACAAATTGTTTATAAATGGTTCAAAGCTGGCAAAGCTTTGTCATTAAATAAAATGATTGCCACAGCTGACTTATTGAAATCTTATCGAAGTTGTGTAGCCCTGGTTCAGTACGCCGCTTGCTTATCGAAGCTATCGTTCAATTGTTGTACTAAAACGAGCAGCCGCGCAGTTCACAGCTGATTTTAAACAAATTTAGCAACTAACTAAACCATCGGAAATTAAGTATAAATATTACCTAATCGGATTATTGCTGCAAAACATATTGGCCTACGACTCTGCTGAATTGCAAAAAACATACGGCAGTTCCGAAGCAGCTTGCACAGCGTTGCCAACTGCTGAAAGCACAACAAAACAAAACTCCGTGCACTTGTCGAGCAGCAAAATGCTGAAAGTTCTGCAGATCTAAATCTGATAAGGATCGAAACGTAAGAATTCCACACGTCAATTGCTAAGAGCGTATAGATTTATCTTGAACATTTAATAACAAAGGGCTAATTGTAATAATTGAGCAGTCCGGCAAGCTTTTTGCGGGTCAGTTCTATTTTTCAAAAGCTTCCCAATCGGAACCTAATGTTGTTTCTACACAAAGTTGGGTAAGATTTTGAATTTTGTGCATAAATCAATTGCTCAAAATAGCGCAATAAAAATCTATAAATATAAATTTGACTGATTTTGAGTATTTTCAGCTTTCAGATCACAAATCCAGCTACTACGGTGGCGGCAAGTACTAAACTGTAAGCTAAAGAAAAACAATTGTTACTGAGCAGTCAGCGTCTATATAAAGCGGTAAGCTTATGTTTCATTAAGCGCAACAAAAATATGCTAAAATTAGCCAAATTTGAAAATAACGCACTTTCCGGGTGTACTAAAAATGCTTGTACTAAAAGTGAAATTTGCATAATGGCAACACGGTGGCAACGCCGCCGCCAGAACGCCAAAACAAACCCGCAACAAGAGCAAAAGAGAGAGGAGAGAAGCGCATCGTATATTTATTCTATTTGTTGTTTTTGCAAATTCGCTCAGCTTGTCTGTTGAGTGCATTTTAGTGTTGTTTTTCCTTGTTTTTCGTGTTGTTGTTGTTGCTGCTGCAGCATAACTGTGCATCCGACCACCGTTAGCAGAAGATGGCTCAAGCCATGTCGAGCAAAGCCGATGCAGTTCGCATTGTGCTGGCGAATCTGATAGCCGAGACGCAGTAAGTGCTCCCGGGCAGAGCCGGACGGTCGCCGGGCAGCTGGGCAGCTGGACGATTGGATGCACCCAGTCCAGGGGGACGGCCAGTCAGCTGCCTTGGCGAGGTCCGTACGGGCCTAGGAGCCTGGAAATTGCCATCAGATGAACAAAAAACTGATGAAAACAAAATATTTTATTGCCATTTCCCACTTTGCTCACATATTTCGTATATATATGTAGTTTTTTTCTTCTGGTTTCGTAGAGCACCCATTACGCCGGACAGCATTTTACGTGAGTTTCGCGCCACCGTGGACAAACGCCGCTCGGACCAGGATCTGCTCGCGCTGCTCGAGTCCATCAGCTACAAAAGACCCAACTATCGCGAGTTGCTCAACGAAATCACGAGCACATTGGAGCGGTAAGTGGGCGGTGGGTGGTGGGCGTGGCAGAAAGTTCCCCCATAATGTGGTCAGATGGAGTGCCTGAGAGTACTGTGACTATCCCAAGCCTATGCAGGTTGCTATGCAATCAGCTGTTCCATGTATGCCCTGCACTTGTTAAAAGGGTATCATATGTTTGTGCAGCAGGCATCTGCTAAGTTATATCCTGATCCCAATATAAAATTAGCATGAAGGCAGTAGGAGGCGTGGCAGACCCTACAAAGTGTATATATTCCTGATCAGGATCTCTCCGTTCGTCCGTCTGAGACTTTCGAGATTATAAAAGCTAGAGATTTCAAACTCGGCATGAAGGTTCGTCGATACAATACATAAATCAAGCTCTGAGATTTCGCTGATACCACGCCCCTTTCGCTCGATAATCGATAAATTCGTTTTTCGATAAAATGGACACAACTTTTGCAATTATGGAGCTATCTGCTCCATATCTGGTATATTAGGTTATGAATAGAAACCCCACTATTTTCTCGGAAAGTAACGAAATGTTTCTAGGAGTTGACCATAACAAGCTTCAGTTTCTAACATCCTATTCCAACATTTGCAGCAAGGATCCTATGTACGCATTGTTACTATTCTCCGAACGCATCAGTGACGATCCTTTGTGGCCATCAAAAGCAGCCAGTGTTAATCCGGAAGGCAAACAGAGCATGCCGCCACCATTGGCGAACAGTCGCACCCAACAGATCCAAGCGTTGCTCGAACAGATGAACAACGCTACTAGCAACTGCAGCCTAGACGATGGGCTCACACGTACAGGCAAATCCCTGGATTTGTCCACCTCAACTCCGATGAATACTCGCAAATCGGATGAGAATACGGGCAATCACACAGGTGACCCAAGCACCGCCACAAACACGCTGTACGCACGTCGCAAGCCGATCACGCTCAGCACCAATGCACTCAGTGCCACCTCCAGCACCACCACGCTCAACTCCATTGCCGGTAGCAATGAGCCATCTGTGCCGCGTGGTGATCTCAGCTTGGTGAGTTCAGCCAGACCAGATTCTGTACCCACAAGCACACCTTGACTAAGCTCCTTTCTCTTCCATTTTCCAGATTAAGAAACGTGTCCTCCATGCCGTTTCCAACTACTCGGCGCTCACCTCCCTAGACTGCCTGACCAGCGCGCGCTCTAACAAGCCACTCAACGGCAGCAGCAGTTGCACCACCTTTCGTTCGGGCGGCACCATGTCCGTGGTTAGCAGCGAATTGGGCACCACAAGTAGTAGCACCATCACCGGCCCCACTTCGGAACAGAGTCCACTCATCAGCCATAGATCTGTGCTCAGCACCAGCATGCGGCCGAGCAACTGCGCCCTGGCTACCAATGGCTACACCTTTAGCGATCACAATTTCAACAGTTACGAGATGCTGAACGAAAGCTATCGCACACACATGCTCTGGGATTACTGCAAGGTGGAGGGCATCAAACCCACGCCCAGGAATGAGATAGCTGCACTGCCACTGGACACGCAGCAGCGTGTCCTACTCAACGATCTCATCTACTGCCTGAGCGGGGTGCGTGGCAGTTATATAACGCCGCTGCCGCAGGATGAACTTGCCACGGGCAGAGCCAAATACGAGACGCGCTTCACCGTGCACTTGCAGCTGGATAAGTCGCTGTCGGAGCTGGTGCACGAGATACTGCCGTTGGCCTCCTACTTTACGGGCATACAGAAGATAATTGCGGCCACCGACGGACGTAGCCAGGTCAATAATGCGCTCAATGCGGGTCTGCAGAAATTGAGTGGAGATTTCTATGTAAGCAGCTGTATATGTTAATAGTCGATTATTCGATAAATAACCGATATTTGTTTGTCATGCAGGCGCTGCTCCATCAGGCTGAACTGGAAATGCGCAAGAATGAACTAACTGTGCCAAAGCTGCTCTACTATTTGCAGCCCACCATTTGGGTCATGGAGGAAATTTGGTCCACGTTGGCAGAGCTACAAATGGTATGGGCGAGGGTCTAGGGTTGGGAAACAGTGCAACCATTAATCCTTGTTGTCTACTCTATAGCATGAGTACCAAGGCGCTGCTGTTCTGTCCCATTTATGTTCCCGCATCAAACGTCTGGAGGGCGATAAAGCTGCTCAGGGTCTGATTATTGGTTTGACCACCAAAGCGGCTGAGCCGTATATGCGCATGCTGCAGCTGTGGATACAGAAGGGCGTCATTGTGGACAGCACGCAAGAGTTCCTTGTGGAGGACAACGAGGTCATACACAAGGGTGAACTGCCGGAGCACTACTCGGACGACTACTGGGAGAAGCGCTACACCGTGCGCAGCGACTGCATACCCACATTCCTGGAGAAGTACGCCGATAAGATCTTACGCACCGGCAAATACCTGAACGTAATCCGGCAATGTGGCAAGCGTGTGATGCCCACACAGCAAATGAATCTACAATTTGATCCCACCAACGAGCTGCATGTTTATGTTATCAATGATGCGTATTACTTTGCGGCGCGCATGCTCCTGGATGTGCTGCTCACCGAGAATGATCTGATGGGCCATCTGCAGTCGGTGAAGCGTTATCTGTTGCTCAACCAGGGCGATTTTACCATGCAGTTCATGGACGCCTGCGAGGATGAGCTCTCCAAGAATGTGGATCAAGTGCTGCCGATGACGTTGGAGAATCTGCTAGGCCTGACACTCCGACTGTCCTCTGCACGCAGTGATCCATATAAAGATGATCTGCACTGCGAGCTCCTCACCTATGATCTGGTTACGCAAATGTCGAAGATTATGAATCAAACTGAAGGTAAAGACGACGAAGGTATTTAGTGGAGTTATTATTTGAGGATTTTTATGCTTCTCCTTGACTTACAGAATACTGGAAAACAACGGATCGTCTGGACCTGAGTGGTCTCGAGTGTTTCGCCTTTACCTATGAGGTCAAATGGCCCGTGTCGCTGGTGCTCAATCATATTGCCATAACCAAATACCAAATGCTCTTCCGCCAGCTCTTCTTCTGCAAGCACGTTGAACGTCAGCTATGCAAGTGAGTTCTGTTTGGGAAGGCGCCTCATAGACGCCTCATTCCCTCATATAGGGAATTGGACAAATTGACAAATAGGATATGGATAAAAGACTATGGGAAAGGGCAAATAGGCTATACTTAGATCTTTAGAAAAACTGTGGAGTAGCTAGGACATTAGGGGGCCTGGGTGGACCAGTGTACAGTGCACTGTCATGCCAAACAAGAGGCTGTGGGTTCGAGTCCCACTCAAGTCGATAGCATTACCTTCCTAGAAAAACTAGCTTTTGAAGCAGAATTAAAGGGTTATTATTTACTTAGAATTTGTTTTTAGTTCATTTGGAAGCTACGTATAGATCAACTAGGATAATCACTAGGGCCTGTCTATATAGAACAGTTTGTCCAGGAATGATCTCAGTCTATAGATGCTTCTGGGCTGCCATCAGATATCAGCGCGAGAGCTCATAGATTTTGTAATTTGGTATCTTAGGCGCCGGGTCGGGTCTTGAAGATCTATAAGAAGATATGAAGATATCGATATAAGAACTAACAATATCTCTTTCGATTTTTTCCAGAATTTGGAAGGAAAATTGCATTGCGAAAAAGTTTTCCCCTCACGCGGCGGAGCTATACCGTTCCGCCTTTACGCTGCGTCAGCGCATGATGAATGCCATACAGAATCTGGAGTATTATATGATGATCGAGATCATCGAGCCCAATTGGCATATTTTCATTGAGAAAATGAAGAATGTGGAGAATGTGGACATGGTACTCAGCCTGCACCAGGACTTTCTCGATTTGTGCCTCAAGAATTGCATGTTAACCGAAACATCGCATCTGAATCGTGCCATATTTAAGTTATGCAAGATCTGTCTCAAGTTCTGCGAGTTTATACAGGTGAGTTGTTGTCCCAAGAAGAAGAAGAAGATGATGAAACCTTCTCTTTCTCTCTCTGAACTCATGCCATACCTTATATTTCTCTCTCTCTACATGTCTCCTCCTTCTTTGTACATATTTGTCTTGTTTCCATTTATATCGTTTTCCCTCAAAAACTGCTTGCGCCTGCCTCAACTCAAAAAAATATCGAATATGAAATATATGTTTAATCCTTAAAGCGTTCGCAACGCTTCTTTCTTGATGCGGAGCTTAAGTCAATGGTCTGTGATAGCAGCGATGAGAACACGGATCATTCAGATGCAGAAGCAGACTTCTCGGATCGGCCACAGGTATATGCGAACCACACACACTCGCACACACACACCACCAAGCAAATTGGTTTCCAAGACGCCCGCAAAATGCGGATGTTTGAGTTGATTTCCCCTTTTTTGTTTCCTCATTTGTTAATACATCCTTAAAGACAACGTGCTCGTTTTATGTAGAATGTCCTATGCATGTTTTTTTCCTTTCGTTTTTTGCTTATCTTGATCTTGAGTTGAAACCTCTTAAGTATATATTAACTTTGGCTAGCCAAAGATTCCAAATGCTCTTGTAGATTGTAAGCGGAGAATTGCCAAGTTCTTGAGAGTTTGATTCAGTTTTAACCAAGTTATTGAAATCGGAAGTCGCTGATGGGGCCTAAGGGACTAACAGAGGCTCAAAACTGGAATTAGGTTATGATATCAATTTCATAAGATAGGATTTGTATTAAAATTGGCATAATCTGGAAAAGCCCTTGAACATCGACTGGGTCAAATTTCTGGGATTGGAAGCGGAGGACTTCTTCTGTTTAAATTAACCTTTGGGGTCTGCCGAGAAGAAATCAAACAGGTTGATCTTAAGGATTCCAATTGTTCTCTCCTCTGCAAGAGCATAATGTAGCTTGTAGCATAAGTAGGATATCTTTAAGTATATCGCTTTTTATTTCATATGTAATTTGTATTTATAATCTAATAAGATTCCGAAAATTTTTATTAACAATTTAACATTCCTTGTTTTAGGGCGAAAGTTCCTTGGATCAAGCGGATACGTTTGCGGAGCGTGTGAAGCGATTCGATCTGGAATTTACGGGTATGCTGATATCCTTCCTGAAACAGATCAACGATTTGGCCAAGGATAATACAGCAGATCGTTTCATGAATCTCGTGCACAGAATCAACTTCAACGGCTTCTACTCGGAGCAAATGGAGAAACTGTGCGTCAAGGATGCGATGGGCTGATGATGATTCCCCGGATCCGGTTCTGATTCTGTGAATAGCAAACTTCAGACAAAAGACACAACAAGTAAAAAGAGTATTAAAATTCTGGCCATGGCTTTGGAAATTTTTTAGAATCGTTAACGATAAATTTTAACTGTCAACAAAATGTTAGTTGGAAATGTTAAAAGAAAAAAGTCTTATCATTCCCCGTTTTTACAGCACAAATGAACAAATCACCCTTTATTTAAAACTAAATCTAAACATAAACCTAAACCTAAACCGAATCTGTAGTCTATATATATATATATCTACATGTTTTACGTGTTCTTGAATAAATCTGCATTATTACTTTGTTTTTTTTTTAAATGTGATAAAATTTTGAATTTATTTTATAGTGATAAAATAAAACCGATAATTGGGAATTGGGTCCTAGCATTTGTGCTTGTTTCAAATTGGTTTATCGATAACATTGCTGTGCTGTCCAATAAGAATACCTCACTCTTCTCCCTGACATAATTAGCAAAAGCATATGACAGAGAAGACTTGAGATGCAATTTATTGAGAAGTATCGTTATCGGTTATCGATATTAACTTTTTGTTATCGGTTATCGATAAGAGTTGCTTGCGAGTTATAAAGGCGTCTCGTTCTATAACCTTAAGTTTTTTTTTCGCCGAACGAGTATTACAATTTATCGATAGTAAATATTGCTTTTGTTGCTTATCGATAACATTAGTTGAATTAAGCTGCATATAATTAGCGAGCTCCAATCCAACTAGTGCTATCAATTCACACGATTAAATGGATTAGCTTCAATTTTGCTAAGGCAACATACAGATAATATATATCGATAGCACAATATAAAATATATCAAAAAATTGTAACAGGTTAGGTGAGTTATCGATTATTTATGACAGTCAGCGCCTGACTGTTAAGTTACAAATATTAATGGTTATCGATCATTATTATGATCACACTTCCACGACTTTTAAGCAAGAGTTACGAAATTAAAACGAGCTGAACAGTCTAAGTGGAGTCTTTCAAGATTTATCGATGAATATCGATATTATCTAACCTATAAGTTACATATATTAACCGTTATCGATAGCTTTTAGTATCACAAGTTGGCACTTTTACAAGGTATGGCAATGACAGGCCAGCTTTAGCCCTTTAAGAGTAATCGATAAATGTCGATAACATTATACACAACAGCCTAATAATAAAAAAGTTTTTCAAAATATTTAAGCTGGTGTAAGTTGTTGTTTTCTAAAAGTTTGCTCTCTTCCAGAACGGATCTTGATGTTATCGATTATTAATGATATTCCGATAGTAACATGGTTACGATCACAAATCAGCACTACCACAAGTTTTATTCACAAGAGGTAAGAAATGAACAGCCCACTTGGAATTTATTAAAAACTATCGATATACGTAAACAGGTGCAGCCAACACGGCAACCCCACACTCCCTGCCATATTATATCAAATGCACATGACAGAGGAGAATCGAGTTCCAGCTTGAATGCCATATTAAATGGCTCAGATATAGAAATACAGTTGAGGGTTGAGGTTATATATTCGTGATCCTAAGAGTAGGGCCTGGACCTGGGCCCGTTGCGCTGTTGTGCATTCGCTTGTAACATGCTGTCACTGATGTGCCAAATAAAATCGAAATGTACGTTTTCCACGTTTGGAGTACAAACTATTTGCCACCTCAGGAACGGCTAGTTACCAGATGCGGGTCCTTCAACGTTCCATTATACCTCTATTGCTCGTCCTGCTACCCCTATAGTTGAGCTAAAAGGCCCTCCCAAACTCTTACCTATTACCCAGTCAAGAAATGTGCCTTCATTTTCACATGCCGCGGGAAACCGGAAATTCATTTAAAAAACTTTCGCTAACGTTGGGGACTCCAACTGGGGTCTCTCGGTTGCTAAAGTGCCTTATTCGTGTATATGTCCAATAATGTCGTTGGCATCCTGGAAATATTGGTCAATTTAGCAACTAAGAGACCCAACAGTTCTAAGGAAACATTAAAAACTAAAAATATTGTACATTATTTCATTTCCCTGTCTTTCTCTTCCTCAACAAACTGACATGGTTAAAAAAAGCCAGTCTGGAGAGGAAGAGATTGACAGAGAAAGATAATTGAATTCCAAGGAAGTCAGTTGAAAGACTCATGGAGGTCAAACTTTTTTTAGACTATCCGCGGAGCTTGCAGAAGTTATTCGCATACCGAATTCTTTTTTATGATCCTAACGAGTTTAAGACTCTGGACATGATTATGACGTATAATAGTCAACCAAAGCTTAAAAATTTGGGTTAAACTATCTAGTAGTGTGCCTTTCCTAAAATTTCAGTGCTATCGATATAATATTTATCGTTTAATACAATATAATCATATAACATCCATCATATACAAGTTGGTGAAAAAAATAATAATACTTCTAATAATATGGATACTGTCTATGGGTACTTTTTCTTATCACTCTCACTGTTTAGTTTTCGTATTGCTCTTCTCTTAGCTTAATGTTGAACTTGGAGATCAGAAATTTTGGGGAACACCAGCTAGGACTATCTCTTCTAATGAGGATAGTCCGAACTGAACAACCTCAAAAGTTCGCTCCTGAAAACAGCTTTGGGCTGAGTATTCCTGTCCTGAGTTGAACTGTCTGCATATCCTAGGAGGCTTTTCCAACATAAACTTACCTCCATGGTATTCCCTCAAGAATACGGAATACAGCGCGATATCGAATTTATATAGCCTACTGCTTGGGGCGATCTGTTTGTTTCCCAATTGACTTTAATGTCAACTTTATTGACCATTTAACCATACAAAGAATGATGGCTTTGTTTTAAATCCTTCCCATCCCGAGTCCGACGTCCGACGTTCCACTCCGCCGACTCCGACTCCATCTCCGCTCACCCCGCCTCCTGCCGGCCCCCCGCCAGTTGAGTCCTTCTGCGCGTCGAATTGGTCTTGTGCGAAAATGTGCC
This sequence comes from Phorticella flavipennis, assembly GCA_037040045.1. NCBI lineage: Eukaryota > Metazoa > Arthropoda > Insecta > Diptera > Drosophilidae > Phorticella > Phorticella flavipennis. The sequence goes on along the minus strand of JBANCY010000130.1, from coordinate 25,608 downwards.
AATTTTAATTTGCTATGGATTTTCATCATGTTGCGCAGTTTTTGCACTTCCAATGACCACAAATGGCCGAAAAGAGGGTCCTGGCGTGAGGACAACGACCCACACACACACCCACACACCCACACCCACACATGGGCAAGCTAAAAATACAAATACATATAGAAATACACCCGCAAAAGCCAATTTGCCTGTGCATCTGCACGTTGCTACATATGAAATGCGAGGGCTGCTTTAGAAGTTACTGAATAGAACGATTCGCGTAAGACTAGAACGCAAAGGCTAGATCTAAGCTGAAGTTTTAAAACTCTGCGGTGATTAAAATCATTAAAGATTGGAATTTCATCATGTTAAAGCGAGCTAAGTTTATAAGGAAAACATTAATCGAGGTATATAGTATTATAATTATTATTATTATATCGCTATAACAACCCTATCGGGTCAACGCCTGAAGCACTATTTGTCTTTATTTCTGCTTCCTTCACTTAAGAACTTTTTTTTACGTGGGTGGATTTCAAGTCCTACGCCACAACCTAGTATGGTGGGTCCGGCCTATGGACATGAGCTAGACTCGAACTTGCACCTCCTGTTTGGCGGGAGAGTGCACTATCCACTAGTCAACCGAGGCCCCTATAGTTTTATAATCTATTTGGTATATGGGGCTATGAATGCAAAATGCAGAATTTGGGGAATATTTCAAAAGTTTCTCATTTTTCCGGAAAGTGACAAAATGTGTATAGTAGCCACAAATGTTATGCAAGAGTCCTGAAATTTGGTATGTGAGTGCATTATGCAGAAAGTAGCGTACCAAATTTTTTTCCATCATAATATGGTCTCCCTTAAATTTAATAAGTGCAAATAATTCCAGAATATGTATTTATGACTATAGCATAAACAAAACCTGAAAATTTCAGAGCTATGGGATCATTAACACCCAAGTTATAAGACCTAGAATTTGTTGAAAACGAACCAAAATGGCCAAAGGTGAAAAATGGATAACGCCACCTGGCGGCAGCTAGAGGCTTGATATTTGGCATGTAGCTCCGCATGAATTTTCTCAAATTTTTGATGCCACGCCCCCTTCCCCCACAAATAAAAAGAAAATTGATAACAGTTGCAATTTTTTGATTTTAATAACTTGTGCTTTTTGGTGGGAGGATATGTGGGAATTACAGCAAATATCATGTTAACATCGTGTAAAGCGAGGTCTTCAAGTGTTTTCTATCAAAACTGGTAAAATATTTCTGCGCACTCTAACTTTTTTAAGGTTTTGGAACTACGAACTTGTGATACGTTGCCCAAAATCGTGTTAGGCCAAGGCCTAAAGCTGCTTCTTGGCTTCTGGATAGTTTGTGGCAAACCTCTGGCGAATTGTAGGTACGCCTAGGCTTGTGTGACGCCCTCTACTCCCTGCCTTTATATAATATATATGCCTGTATATGTTATATGTTTACCATTAGCCGACGCAGGCCTGAGCCACACCCACAACACTCAGCCCCAATATCCGCCTACTTCGAGTCGCCACACACACACACACACACACACACACACACACACACACACACACACACACACACACACACACACACACACACACACATGCACACACACACACACACACAAAGAGCCGCCTGCACATGCAATTGGCAATTTAAGCTCGCATGAATTATCGACAATCAATTATGGTTTCTGGCCATGGCGCCGGAGCAGGGGGTCAGAGGACACGGGGCACAGGACATGGACATAGACCTGGATGCGGGCAGCTCTGTCAATCCTTGTGTATATATATGTGTGTGTGTGTGTGCGTGTGTGTGTGTATGTTAATTAATCAAAAGCCCATCTATCTATCTATCGATTGGGCATTTACTGACAGACATATGCAAATTAAAAGCATACAAGCAGCTCATTAATGCGCACTCCAAAGGCACAACAACAACAACAACAACAACAATAACAACTCCAAAATGGAGTTGATTTACAGCAATGGCCGGCACAATGGCAGCTCCAAAAACACAAAAACAATAACAATTGTTCCCAAAAAATATCGTTGACAAATGGAAAAACAATAATCGCTTAGCACCCGACTTGGGCCTATCGATAACATTTTAATGCCAAAAGAGTGCTAATTAAGGACTTCCAAGGACTACAACTTTTGGTGGGTCGAGCCCAAGTCTAGCCCAAGGTTGGAGCAGGACGAGCACACCCAACGCCGCTCATCAGGGATCATGTTTCACATCACGTTTTACACACAGCTCCGACTTCAGCTGGAATTTGCATAAAATTACACACTTCAAATATTTGCGAGGGTTGCTATTAATATACCTGTCCTACGATTCTTCGTAACGTTTTCACTTATTGACATGTTAGCTCTTGAAACCCTTATATTATTTCTTGTTACACGATCACATTGATGTGAATAAACTCAGTTGGAAAGTTGGTCTTTTTTTGTGATTTTTTGTAAAAATTTTCGGAGTGGATTACATGGAGAATTGAGTCTGGAAACTGCGGCATTTTTTAATAAAACATGGTATAAAACTGGCCGGATTGGGCCACTATATCATATAGCTGACATATAGTTAAAAGTACATTTTACAAATATTTTCTATGTTTATGAAGTTATTGGATAGGAATTTTATACACCCCCTCAAAATTATATCTTGTCTACCGCTGTACCAAATTTCAATTGAATTGGACCACTTTAGAACACTGAACTTCGGATTTGACCATATTTGCTATGTTTTCCATGTTATTAGATTGAAAGCAAACACACTGCTAATATTCTTTCTTATCCACGGCTATATCAAATTTCAAATGAATCGAACCGACAAAAAGTCGGTTTTATTCATATTTCTCATATTTTTCATGTTATTAGATTGACAGTTGACGAACTTTATTTTTTATCGCTCCATGAAATATTAGCAGGATCGGAACACTAAATGAACTAAATGAAAATAGATATGTCAAAATGTTGTATGTTTTCGAATCAATTGGATATGTTGAATTGGGTTGCAATTTCACACAAACAATGAGAATTCTTTTTTATCCACCGTTCTACCAAATTTCTAAAGTATCGGAACAGTATATCCTATAGTTGAAATACAAATTTCATGGGAATCGGACTACAATATTATTTAGCGGCCATTTGACCAAAAGTCAGTATTGCTCAAAGTTTTCATGTTTTACGAGATTGAAATATCCCACATTAGAAGTCACTGAGAATTATATTCTTATATATGTATTTACAATGTTTCTTAGTATATGAAACCGAAAGCTTCGAGAAGGGTATTAAATCTTCGGCTGTTTTCTGATAATCCTATCTTTTCTATTTCTTTTATATTTCGTGTTCTTTTTTATAGAGAAATTTCTTCAGTTTTTTGAGTTCATCAATTTGCACTCAACTTTTCACCAAAATGTTTCTTCTAGAGAAAGATAATATATCTTCTCTTCAAATAATATATCGAAATATATATAAAATGTTTCGACTCCGACATTTTCAAGAACTTTTACGGAATAGCCCCCAGTTTCGTAGAAGTTTACCTTGGATTCCCCTGGATAGCCAGATTCTAAGAGGAAAGCTCACAACTTGTGAACTTGTGCCCAAAATGCAATCTCGATAACGTGAATATCTCATAGATTATCGAATGCGCTGACTATGAGATTTCCGCGCAATCGGCGCTGCAAACGGCTGAAATTTGGCGATATTTGGAAAAATAAATCGATAATTTTCATTCTTCTTATTGTTGTTGTTACTGCTGCTGGTGGAGCCCATCGTTATCGATGAGAACTAATCCAATGGGAAGAACTCATTAGATGTGCTCTCATCAATGACGAGGGGTCGTACCCAGGTAGGTAACGATAACGATACCGATAATATAGCCCAGATATATAGTCTAGCCTCTGAAGGACAATAATTTTGACTAGGCTTAAAAAAGTTCTATTACTCTGTGTTAAATTTGTTGTAGTTGATAGTAGCTTTTCAGTTCGATTTCACTTCGATTTCTTCGTCGATCTTTGATGTTGCTTTTAAGTTGGAACCCGTGACACCCTGTTATCATAATCATAGCTCAAAGAGTTACAGTACAGCGGAGCATCGTGAGTCCAAATCAAAGACAACTCACGTTTCATATGCCATGTCAATGCTGTGAATTACAACTTGTACAAAGATTATCCATAAAAAATTCTAATATATCTCTCCAAAATTTAATAGCTGTTCATAAATTTGGCAATACGTAATAAAACAACACGAATTTAGTTTGAGATACTTATGAATATGTCATGAAGCGATTCTGAAAATTTCAGAAAGATCGAATCATATGCACCGCAGTTATAAGACGTAGAAGTTGCCGAAAACTGGCCGGAATGGTAATAGGAGAAGATAAGAAATTATCATTATAGACATCGAATTTGACATGAATGTTCTCATAGTTAAAGCGCAATATGCATTTTCTCTTATGACCCCAAGGTCTAACCTATCCTAACTATCCATATAATCTACTGTCTCAACAGATGTTAAAGTAGTGAAATCTTCACTTGTTTCGCATTGTTTTTGGTGCTGTTTCTGGCTGTTAAAAGCTGTAAATTTCTGTTACAAACATTTGTTCGAATAATTCATGGATTATAAATTTCCTGGAATAATTCCGAAATCGAATCAAATTCCCACACAAAACAACAAGAAGCTCTAAATTATAAATAATGTGGGCCGTGTTTTGTCAGCTTTGTCGATACGTCGACATGATGAATATATTCAATTAGACGCGGCATACAACAAATTGCCACGCCCACCACCCACCGCCCCTTTGACGCCTCTTTGACGCCCCCTTCCGAGGGCCTACAACCCGTTCTGGGGCAAAGTGTTCCACGTGCGCCGCCTGCCCGGACAATAGGCGCGTGCGACAATGCGGGTCTAACAAACAGGGCATTTAACGGGCTCCCGGCGAGGTCTGCAGGTCTGCTCCTCGGGTGGGCTGGACACAGAGTGCCACGCCCACACTTGCGCCTGCAAAAGGTAACAGTTAATTGAACAATAAAATGTGAAATTGCCATAAAAAAGAGGCGCACGAAATGAAGCAAAAACCCAAACAAAAGTGAAAAAATGTCAAAGCAAATCGGGAAATATCCGACTCGAAGTTACCCTGTAAAAGTGAAGAGACTTGACTTTTTGGAGGGTGTGAAATATAGTGATGTGATGTTTTAAATACCATAATAACGATCTTCCGAAATTCCAACAAATGTTCATAAATTGGGCAATACCTAACATAATAACATGAATTTGGGACTATATATTCATGACTAAAAACTGAAAACGCCCTGTTCGCCCGATAATCGATAAATTCGTTTTTCAATAAATGGTCAACAATAAATTCAATTGATAGAGCTTATAGATAATTTAAGCTGGAGAATGGTATTTGCGAAAATATTGATACAACCCGTCATTTCGACGGAAGGTAAGCAAATATGTATTGCAGCCAAAATTATTATGCTAGACATAAGAAATTTGTTATGTAGTTGTCCATAGAGACTATATAGAAAGTGACATCCAAATTTGTTTTCATTTCAATATAATAATAATTGGATAACTACCCATAAGTTCTCCAGTTCTTAACATAATGACTTATTCGGTATATATTTTGAGGACAATATCATAAATAAATACTGGAAATTTCGGAACGATCGTTTTAAAAACACCGAAGTTATAAGCTATATAAAGGCGGCAAATGCATACATCGCCATTTCTATATGAGAGAGTTGTGAAAGGTTTAGACGATGTGCGTGGAAAAGTAAGTTCTATTTTTACCTAGGGTATATACACTTAAGATCCGAGGCTCTTCGACGGCTTTAGAGCCCCGGCCTCACAATGTGGGCGACATGTGGAGCGACAAACAAATGGAATGATTACATTTGCGAGCCCGAAAATTTTGAATGGAGCCGGGCGCAGTCGGTGGCTCTGGGCTCATCCGAGGCGTGACCTAAATAGACATACGCCAAACAATTGCACTGGAAATTGACAAAAGGCGTTTTGGGCGGCGAGGGGGCGTGGCGGGTTCCTGGTATTATCCTGCAGTGCCCAAAATTAGGTAGCTCCTGCAACGGCAGGTCGGTAAAATTAACACACACGCACCGAGGGGCCAAGAGGCTGACAGGCGGGCAGACAGACGGACGGACGGACGGACGGACACGGGGCACGTGGCCTGGTTTTTGACTTCATCTTGTGACTCGCTTTGTGGTGTTGTTGTTGTCGTTGTCGTTGTTGTTGGCATTCATAAAGTGAAGGCACGTGTCCTTACAAATTGGCTGTTGGCGTCGAGCAACACGTCGACGGAGTCGGCTCAAAAAAGGCTGCATTTTCGGTGAAGTGAGGCCCGGAGCAGGAGCAGGGGCAGGGGCAGGGTTACGGCAAGAGCAAAGAGCAGGGCCCAGGATATGGGCCTGGAAATGCGTCACACGTAAAGGTTGACACCTGCCGCATAGCTGCAAAAATCAGCAGCAATAGAGCCTTAAGACCAAAACTTTAGAAAACAACAATGGAAGGATTATCCCCGAAGATTTCATCCTCTTTCGAAGATAGCGGTAGATAATAACGAATCCTGGGAGTATGTGAACTTTGAGTCCAATAAATTAGAAAACATGGGAAATATGGGCAAAACCGATTTATGGCTATATGTCAGCTATATGATATAGATATCCGATCCTTGTGAAATTTTGTGAAGCGGTAGATAATAACGAATCTTGGAAGCATGTAAGCTTTCAGAACCACAAGTTGGAAAACATAGGAAATATGGTTAAAAACGATTTATGGTTATATGGCAGCTTAGGGACTAGTTTGCATACAGACGGACAAACGGACGGACGGGCGGACAGACGGTTAGACAGGCGGACATGGCTCAATCGATTCCTTCTGTCCTCCTGACCATTCTGAATGTTACTTTTGGGGATCTACGACTAATCGTTCAATGCATTACATACTTTCGAACCAATTGAATATACTATTTTCTTCGAAAAGAGTACATATAATAAACAAGCTCTGGGGCTCTAGTCCGTATTGTTGGGTATTACAAGTAAATCTTTCTCAATATGCCACTACATAGTAGGATGTTGGCGAAGCGATTTGAAAGTGTTACAGATGCTATGATATGTTTCGATATTCCTTTCTCAAATACAGTTTTCCAGACCTTAAGGCAGCTTCACTGCTAAAACAAGTTGAGAACTACAATTATTCCACTTAAAGCCCCAGATTCTGGTTCTTATGGCCTAAGTTTAGGTATACGATTGCTTTCGAACATACTTAAGATTCTTTTAAAATCTCAATAGATTCGGTCGATATAACTAAAAGTCATATTTCTCATGTTTTTCAAGCTATGGGATTGAAAATTGCGAAACACTTAAGACTTAAAAGCAAAAGTTAAAGCTGTATCGAAAAGATTGGAATTTGGATTGGATTTTTTCAAATTTTAAGACCCAAGCAAGCATGATGTAATATTTGTCTGTTCCAGGCAGTTTTATCTATGTAAACTTAGGATCTGAAGGGATTAAGCCTAATTTTGCGCTGTGTTAAGAGGTGGATTATTGGTGGATTGTAATCGTTAGCTATTGTTGTCTAATAATTATAAGCGTATTTATTGAACTAGATAGACTATATTGGTATATTGTATTTGGTGTTGGTGTTAAATTTGAATGATACATTTATTCTACATTTATTCTCCAAAATTATGAACAATTATTTCAAAATCGCAGAGCTTTATAAGCTTATAAGAAATGCAAATCGGATGAGTCTGTATTAGTATTATAATTGTAATTGGATTGGTCTTGGGTTTTCCTTATTTGGTTTTAACTAAAGATCGATTCTTAACAATTTTTTAAAAACCTTTATTTATTCCTCTAAATCAATTTCATCTTTTACTTACTTTTTGCCCAATTTCGGAAAAATCGTTAGAAAAAACCAGAACATATACAGAATGGAGGTCGCATGAGTCTAATTGTAATAGCATTTGCCCTAGTTTTTCCTAACCTGAGAACGATAGAATATACTTTGCCACATATTTTAAAAATATTAAAAGAACCTTTCCAAAAATGCACAATTTGTGCTAAATAGAATCGGAGGAATCTGATTTAGCTTTAGTTTTTCCCGATAATCCCATGGATTATTTTAATTCTTCAAGGACACGACACCTTATTGAGCTCGTTTCCAGTCAGAATAATAATAACAATATATTCCGTAATTGATAGTTTTCCGGACTCGATGTCCCTTCCTCTCCGCCCTCTCTGCTTTTGGGCCCAAGACTCAATCAGAGCTTAATTAGGATATTTTCAGTTTTCGGCGAAAATGTTTTGCCCCTCGGCGAACAATGGGAAACTGGGGCAAGGCGCTGCCTGCACAAATGCTGCAAACGTGGCAAATGTGGCAAATGCGGCAAACACATGGACAAATTGATTCCAAAATTTGTGGCATAATTCGAACAATTCATTTGATATTCATTTGTTGCTGTTGTAATTGTTGTTGTTGTTGTTGTTGTTGCAAATGCCTTTTTTCATTTCAATTTTGTTTTTGTGTGCGTGGTGCGTGGTGTGTGGTGCGTTGCAAGGACTCCAGAGCCCTGCGCCTGCTCGAATTACAGAGCATCACGGCAGCACGGGCGGGGGCAGGGCTGGCTGAGCAGTCGAGGGGGTTGAGGGGGTTGAGGGGGCTGAGGGGTGGCAGGGGACTGGCTGAGGGACAGAGGCTAGCGGCACTGGCCACCCCCTGTGCGTGGCAAAAGGTGAGCAAGAAACAATTCGAACATTTCCGATGCGTGGATGCGTCTGGCTTGTTATACCCTCACCTCGATGGGCAGGGTATATACCCCTTGTGCTGGGGTTTGTGCTGTCCAGAAGAGTAGAACAATGCTTTGTGGAGGGTCAAAAGTTCTTCTGAAAGATCTGGAAGGAAACAGAAATGGATTTATCTGTCTATCTGTGTGTCTATCTGTGTGTCTGTCTATCTGTCTGTCTGTCTGAGTCTCGTGCTAAGGATTACTTCGAAAATCGAAGGTTCAAATCTCTTAGGGAAGATACTTTTCTTGTGGTACTTTCATTTCATAAGAAGCTCGTTAAGAGATCTGCTGAAGTTCTTGAAAACACTATTTACCTAAGCACAAAGTAACATAGGGCCTTAAGCTCTAAGCTTACAACGCTATCGGGTCATAGCCTGAAGCACTATTAGTCTTTATTTCTGTTTCTTTCACTGGAGATTTTTTTACTTGGGTGGAGTTCAAATCCTACGCCACAACCTAGTTTCTCTAGGAGGGTCATGCCCATCGATATGAGCGGGTCTCGAACCCACAGCCTTTTGATTGGCGGAACAGTCCGCTATCCACTGGTCCACCGAGGCCCCCTAAGCTTATCCCTAACCTTTGGTATAATATTGCACTTCATAAAGAGCATAAGATCTTCGGCTTGTTGATCATCCCTTAGCACTTGTTTTTGGCCTGAGCTTTGAGCGCAGTTGGCCAAACCGCGCCCTCAGTCCGCAATTTGCGGACCCGACCAGACCAGGCCGGGTCAGGCTAGGACAGTTCGTATGGTGTCGGACTCGGAGTGGGCTAAGGGTAGCTGTGGGCTGCTGAGTTGGGCTTGGATTTTGGGGCAGGGGCAACAACTGTGCGCTTTACTGCGACACCCCGAGGTGTTGACAACAGTCGCAGTTACAGTCACAGTCGCAGTCGTAGTCACTGTCACTGTCACCGAGAGTCACCGACGCAGTCACTCAATTTGACAAGGAACTGGACAAATTGCCGAATTGAGCATATGCGCGTTTGGATTAGGTTTGAAGGGTTTTCGACTTCACATGTTTTTACTCGCGTTACCAAACCCCATTCGATGGTTTGTCTCATGTTCCGGGAACTCGGAACTTCACACTTGATGCCATTTTCATTCCATGTTTGTGGACAACATCTTTTTGCACAATGACGGTTGCTAGGAATATCGCATGCATCCGATAGCTACCGTTCAATGTACAAAAAGATGTCGACTGAATAATCCAAACAAGATTTGTTTTATCCGCAGACCTTAACAGACTTACCCAACAGACCAAAATTCCCTCTGAAGCTCGTTTTGCCCTCCTGAAAATTCAAAATTTAATTAACAAATCTTTAGTTCGAAATTTTTAGCAGCTAAATGGCCTGGCAAAGCAGGGGGAAATGCAGCAGGTTTTGGAATGGGTTTGACTTATGCTCAAAGTGCAGACACGTGTCCTGGCGTGTCCTTGCCCCAAGAAAAGGCTTCAGCTTTGGGCGTAAATGAGTAAATGAGGCAAGGTCAAGGATTGTGGAAGTGGTAATTGGGCGTGCGAAGCGTCGGCTGCGGCAGTAGGGGAAACCTTCCAGACATGCTACATGAGTTATGTCTATAGCAATTGATCTGGTAGATTGGCGAAATTAAACATTATTAAAAATTTCCTTCAATTACTTCTCCAAAACTCTATATTTAAGGAGTCCTACTTTTTATTAACATAGTTTTTCCAGGATGAGAAAAGTTTTACTGGATTTTTGGCAATAGTTGAGGGAAGATTCTTTGAAAGCTTTATAGATATGATGGAATAATATTAATAATGTTATAATAATGATCAATAATAATTGACACAAAAATTTTCCTCGATTTTGGCGTTTGAGTTTTTTGTCCCCCTTATGAAATTTTTCGTATTTAGCCCTCATCGTTGACCCACTATAATTTGGTCAAAATCCAACCGAATTTTTTAAGACTAATTAGCAATAGGCTTGATTCTGCATATGATATTATTATAATAATTTCCATAATACAGGTTTTTTCCGGGCAGCTTGTTAAAGCGGATTCAAAACATACGATTCATCTTTAAATTAGATCGAAATGGAGCAAGGGGTGTTAAAATTTGTCTAATGTCCATTTTGTAACCTCAAATCCCTAAATTTGAAGAGCTTTTTCGGCTGTTTTTGTTCCAATATCCACCAAATTAACTGAAATCGAAAGAATCTTGTCCCGCCAAACTATAGTCAAAATCTGTACAGCTTTAGCTGTTTTTTGCCGAAATGAAATAAGGAAAGTTTTGGTTTTCTTTATATACATTGTCAATGGCAGAAGGTACTCAGTCCACTAAATTTTAGCTTTTTCCCGCCAAATGCTTTTGTCCCACTGTTGTGGATAAATAGTGGAAATAGACTAAGAAAGTTTAGCTTTATTTTTCACTAATGCCAATTGCAGAACGTGCAAAAACCCACCAAATTTAAGCCAAAATCATGTTAGCTTTTCCAGCTGTTTATGCCTCATATTGGAGACCGAAAAACGAACAAAATTTATTGCCAAAGGTTTAAAAAAAATTTTCTGCTGATTTTGATCCAAGATTGTAGACTTATAACCCATTAAATTAGTGCCAAAATCTGGAGTGTTTTTGACCTGTTCTTGTTCCAATATTGTGGGCTCTAAGACCACCAAATTATCATTTATCATTTTTCACTTCTCACTTCTGTTAATATTTTGGCCTTGAAACCCATCAAATTTTGGACAAAATTATAAGACTATTCTCAGCTGTATTTGTTGGAAATGGTCCAAGGAAAGTTTTGCAATTTTTTTGAATTTTATTAAATGCAAAATATTCAAAATCCAAATCCAAATTTTAGGTAAATATGAAATACTTTTTCGACTCAAATTTCGTCAAATTATAGACAAATTTGTAAGGAGCATTTTCAGCTGTTTTGGTCCCACTGTGGTGGGCCGCGGCGCAGCGCATTGACGCGGAGTGAAGCTCATCAAAGAAAGCAACTTGAGGACCTGCCGGAACGAGACTCAATTGTAGTGCACTTGTCCCTAGCGCCGCCGGACAAATTGTTGACGGGGCGGACAGACGGGCGGGCGGACAGACGGACGGAGCAAATGGACCAGCATGTGTGCCCGCAGTGCCAGTTGTCGCACCACCAATTGTGCCGCAGCACACCACACCGCACCGCCACCGCCACAACAAGAGCCCGGAATGTTTCGCCTCGGCATTTGCAATTATTTAGGCAATAATTACTATTGTGTCTTCTGCTTACATTTTGCCCGGACGACAGACCCGGTCGGTCCTGGGGTGGTATGACGGGAGTGGGGGACTGACGGGTGGTGGGAGTGGTAAGGCGGTGTCGCACATACGGCATGCTACAAGCTACGAGCTACAAGCTACAAGGAACACGCCCAAACCATTTGCTCGAGCTGCGGCGGAGCGCACCCTCTTGACTTAATGAGGCCTTTTTGTGCTCTTGATGGATTTTAAATTGTTGTCATCATCGCTATTTGTTCCTTCCGCACTCAAAGTGGGTTGTCAACACCCCGGCTACCCCCTCGCGCCTCACCCTTGCCCCACTCCCCGACACCCCGCTCAACGCAGTGCCAACAAGCCGTACCCGCCGTACCCGCCGTACACGCCGCAGTCGTATTACGGCTAATCCACATTGAGTCAGTTGTACGGTCTTTGGCGTTTTTTGCGGCAGACTTTTGACGCGCAAAGCCGCATTTTGTTCAAATTAAATGATTAGCTCTGTCTTTGGGCTTAGCACGGACTTAAGTCCGGCGGAAAGCAGTAGGAGCTAGTTGACGGCTGACAGAGGGCAAGAGGCAGGCGGAAGAGCAGCCGGGACTGGGTGCTTCCAGCGCCGGGCAACAAGTGTTGTCCAACCGACAAATGCGCAAATCTGTCCGACTTTTGCGGACAAATTTTGGGGATTTCCTTAAAAAAACCATTCAAGTTGAAGAAAACCTTAGGAAATTTATTTTCTTCTTTCAGAGAATTTCCCAAAAGTTTCAAAAATTTAGTAATTAGAAATTTCTTTTATGCTTAAATTTTGGAGAACTTCCCAGACAGTTTGCGAATCTAAAAGTTGTTTGAATTTTAAAAATTTTCTTGTAACAACTACAAAACCAACTGCACCTGAAATTTTGACTGAATCTTTGCAATTTCTCTGGCACAACAATATATATTTATTATATTTATATTTACCTCTACTTTGATGATCCAGCGAATTTCAAAGCGGCATAGAAATTTGGAAGATAGTAATCCTCTCAAAGTCTGAAAAGAGTTCCATTTAAAAAATGTCAAAATGTTTTGGATTGTTATTAAGATCGAAACACAAAAACAGCTTCAGCCTAAAGACAATCCCAGACGCCATAAAAATTCGTATTCATGATACGAAGGATGTGATGGAACTTCCTTGGGATGAAGAGCGAAATTTTGCTTGTTTAAGCAAATAATATTCAGTCGAAAAAGAAAACGGGCTTGTTGGAATATATGTAACAGACAGAAGGAGGCGTGGCAAAATATTATATGCATATTCTTCATTGTGTTCTTTACAAATTCTGAAAATTTCGGAGCAATCCGATAGTAAACACGAAAGATATTCACTAAACAATGTGAAGATGCACCCTTCAAGTCTGTGTCCGAAACTCTGTAATGTTCTAAGATTCTATCGTGAGGGCTCCTTTGTAATATGCTCTTTGGTGGAAATTGTCGAACTTTACTGGACAATGGAAATCACAGATATTTTATTAGGCTTCAAATGGTCCAGGTGTCAAAACCCTAGTCTAAAGAAATTAACGGGGAAAGAAAGAAAGTGCATAAAAGCCATGAGGCAACGCTTGCACTGCGTTTCGAGAAGGAGGAACCTTTGAGGGGAAACCATCGACTGTTAAATCTGGCCCAAAACTATTTGCATAAATTGTATAACAAGTTTTGTTAATTCTCCGGATGATTCGATTAGGCATTAGGCAGAGGATTTGTTAGCATTTCGAGGCGCACTCAAAGCTTTTGTCATCCAAATCGAAGGACATTAAATATTTAACAACCTGTCGTCCTTGTTGGGACTCATTGACTTTACCGCATTGCTGCAGGACCGACTCGCGCGCTCCCTAACCCTAAAGCACTAAGTCCTAATCCCTAAACCCCGAACCCTAAGCCCACCGAAGGTGCTCAACCCTTCCACCCTTGGGCCTTAGGCCTTGGGCCTTGGTATATGGCATATGGGCTTTGGGTGTCTGAGGACCTGCCTGTCTTTTGCTCTTTGCTCTGAGCTGGTCTGGTCTGGTCTGGTCTGCTCTGGCGTGGTCCTGTCCTGTCCGGGCCGTGCCGGGCTGTGCGGGGCCTGGCTTGGTCTGTCGCCCTTTTGCAGTTGCAAATTACATTCAAATTATACGATTTTGATAAGAGGCACATTCAAAAGTTTCCAATTTCAAGTTCTGTTGCTCTTCAAGTGCCCGACTCCGGCTCTTGCCCAAAAAAAACTTCCGTACGGAGAGTGCGTGCGCGCAATGCACACAGAAAGAGATGGACTTAGATAGAGATAGCTTTACATAGTTGGATAGAACGGGAATGAGAATCGCAGAGGAGGGCTGGAGGGCTGGCAGTGCTAGGCCGCGCCGCGCCGCGCTGCAAAAAGTTGACATATGTGCGCCCCGAGCACTTTTCCGGAAACAGCAGGGCGACAATTTTTCCCAATTTCTATTTTTTTCTTCCACTCTTCCACTCTTCCTCTTCCACTCTTCCTCTTTCGCTTTTCGCTTTTGCTTTTGCTTTTTGTATTTTTGTCGCGCTGAGTTTTGAGTGTATCTTTGGCATCAAGGGACCTGCACTTGATTTTAGTTTCCGAGTTTCCAGAGTCCATGATAATCGTCGTTGTTGTTGTTGTTGCTTAGCTTATACCCTGTACAAAGGGGCTGCTTGACAATGGGGCAACACCAGCAGCAGGCAAACTTTGTAGTCAGGATGTTCTTTCCTCGGTTTGATATAGCCCCGAACTTAGAGAAGTTTGATTGAAATCGGGCTGGTTTGATAAAGAAATGCATTTTTAGGGGGGGTCCTAAAAACTTCTATTCAATGGAGTAGTCGCTGTTTTGAGGAAATCCTGAAAAGAGACTTTGGAATACGAAAAATATATTTCATATACCCCAAGGTTTCGCATTCAAAACTCATTCCGAAACTCAAAACAGCTCAAGCGACAGTCAAAAAGCAAGCTAACTGCTGCTTGTAAAGTAGAATGATGCATATTTTCCGTGTTTATGGACTAATTGGTTTGAAATTTGGTACATCGTTAGATAATGGTGTTAACAAAGTGTATAGAAGGATTCGAAGGAATAATATGAAATATGGATAAACTTTAGATTGATTTGCTATGCTATGTAATGATCTGATTTGTTTGAAAGGCTTTTGATAGCTCAAAAAATGTGGGATTAGTTTGCTAATTAGGATGATAATCAGATGGGCAGGTGTACATTTTGTTCTTTCTTTTGACTATTCTGAAGATAGTCCCAAGACGGTTCTATATCGGTTTCTTTTTGCATTGCAAACTTCTTAAAACTCATAAAAACGTCATTGTCTATTGTGGACTTGAGGCTGATAATGAACAGGTTGTACTTTGAGCCTCTCCTATGTGAATTTTCTAGAAAATTAAAAGATCTGAGACACGAAACGATCCAGTATACACGAATGAGACTTGTTACGATAGTCATGATAAACACGAACCAAACCCGAAGTGGTTCAATTGGAGGCTTGGGTCAAAACTCACGATAGTTACGATAGTTACTAACAGACACAGAATTCAAGAAAAAGTGTGAAAGCCACGACAAGCACGAACCGACCCAGTAGACCCACAGGAACTAAATTGGAGGATTGAGTCCAAGCTTAAACTGTGAAAGACGCGAAAAGTACTGTAGACAATATTGGAGACTTGCATCCAAGCTCAAAGTGTGAAAGTCACGCTAGGCACAAACCGAACCAGTAGACCCTAAATTGGAGATCAACATAGAGACGATAGCCACCGACAGTCGCACTAGACATGGAGATGTTAAATTGGAGTTTTGAGTCTAAGTTAAGAGTTTAAAATTCAGGATAAGCACGGCTTTTACGATAGTAGGGACAGTCACGATAGTCATTAGATGAGACCCAGACACGGGAGACTAAATTGGAGGCTTGAGCTGGACATTAGTCAGGATAGACACGATAGACGCTATAAACACGATAGGCACGAGTTTCGATAGGTACAACTCACTTACAGGGTAGCTGCCCGTCGAGCATTGCACGGTGTAGCGAACTTATTTGCTGGTTGCGCCTGGCGGCATATCTGCTGTCCGAGGACATTTCTGGTTCAGCTCAGCTCCGCTCCGCTCGGCGCTCAGCTGGGCTTGGCTCTGTTCGGTTCGGTTCAGCTCCTCAAATTGTATGATTGAAAAATTAATGGGCATGACCGGTGCATGGCCTGAGCAGGGGGACTGGGCAGCGGGGGCAGCGGAGGACAGGGGTTTGGTGCTGCAATTGGCTGTGGGGCTTTGGCGTCATCTGTGGGTTTTGCCAGGTGAAGTTGAAGACCCCGGACCACCCCACCACCCCCTCCTGTGCGCCTTCCTCGTCCTCGACAAACGAAACGCCTTTTTACGCACGCAAGCTCCCCCCTCAACCCCAACAACCCCCCCACACTGAAACCCCCTGCCCCCTGCCCCCTCCCACACATAGTATTGTCGCTTTCTCTTTCTTTCGTTCGGCCGCTCCGTTTGTTCGCACGTTTTTCTGCCCGGCGTATTGTAATAATCCGGCGAAATGCGAAATGAAATTGAATTTTTTAAAATGATGCTAATTAAATCGAAAGATTTAAATCATTTAAACGTTGAGCCTCCCCCTGCCCCCTGCTCCTCCCCGACAAAAGTCGGGGGGACGTCGCCTTGAAGAGCTTGGAGCTTTGATGTCTGACTTCGGAACGAGCGGAGGAACCGAAAGCCACAACTCCTATTCCGAACTCCTCCGCCGTCAAAACGACTTACACCAAATTTTGGGTAAGAAACCCTATGGCTGGTCTGTGTATAATATCTATAGCTGCATCACTTAAGATCAGCTTAAGGTCAGGTTTTGAAAGCATTTTCTAAATATGGAAAGATAGAACCATCAAGTTTTCCAATTTATTTATTCGCAAGGTCAGCACTAAATTTTCAACATCAAACATCATCATATAATACTCCAAAGACAATCGTCTACCACACAAAATATCTCCACGATTCGGGCATTTGGTCTTACCAATCTTAAAGTTTTTGTATTTCGATTTGAATCAGTAGAATAATATCGAAATTTTTTTGTCAGACTTCTGAATACTTTCGTGCATCATTTCCCTTCTGAAAATGTCTTCGCTCTGGGACAACTATGTAAATATTACCTTATTTTCTAGTATAATTTGTGACTTTATATGCACGAAGACTATCCTAAAAGTTTCTGATGAATCGTTTAAAAAAAAATCAGAGTTATAGATCATAGCTACTCTCGAGTAGATACTGAAGAGCTGAATTTGAATATTGTCTAAAATTGGCTAGAACTGGAACTGAAAACATTATACTATACTTGCATCTGAAATAATGGTATAATAATGAAAACAAAAGCTTCTAACTAATAGTTTTCAGTTCCCAGAAAAAATATTTTATAGACGAATTCTCCTAACGACCAAGAAAGTATTATTTGATATATAAAAGGCCAACAAATAGCACTTCATTGCTCGCTCAGAGAAAAGGCCCATATGCGGGGGATACTTTTGGGTCTTTCCTAATTTTTTGATTTCTCTCTTTTGTATGGTGTACTGGGACGTAAACCTCTAGTGTCGAGGAATGAACAGATTTGTGTATATTGAAAAATCCAAGCTCAAACATCGAACACGAGAAGTTAATATCCCGAATTTGATTTCAAGCTTTTCAAGCTACATATAAATATGCCGGTTCCTGATAACTATAAAACTATTAAAACTCGTCTTACCCCTTGCTAATAGCATCAAGTTCTAATAGACAAACATATTTTGTTTTTCCCATTAATTTTCCAGCCAAGATGGAACGGGCTTTCCCGTTAAATGTTAATTAAAATGGACCCCATCTTAACGTACCCAAAGCATAACAATCATTGGGCCAAAGTTTGCCGGGAAAGGCATTTTCGAGGGTTATCCCCAAGGTTGCTCTTTGCCCCGCCCACTTAGCGCAGTTATTTGGGGTTGTCTGGGTTTGTTTGTCAAAAAAAATGTTCAGATACTTACGAAATTTAATCGGAAGTATGAGAGGTTGGGAACTTAAAACGAAATGCTGGAGCAAGTCCCGGCATGGCGTGGAAGAGGCAAGCTCAGGGGATCCCAAGGGCGATTAGAGCTGAACCCAGGGAAGCTGAAAGACAAAGGACAGATCTTAAGCTAATTTGGGGTGTCTTTATAACTATATTTCGATAAGTCAAAATCCGAAACACATTTAGTACGTTATGTTATAATCAAGAATTTAAAATAAAGTTTCAGTCTGGGTAAGTATAATATGTATAATAAGTATACTATCTGTAATTATATCACATTTCCTAAGTATCGGGCAAATACATAAATCATATAGCTTCCACACAGCTAAAAGGAAGGAAAATTTGTAGACATACTCTAAAGATCCTCTAATATGTATCACTATACCAAATTTTCTAAGGATTGGACTATATCATATAGTTTATAGGTCCTATATATCATATAGGTGCCAATCAACAAATCAGTACGATCTATCAGTACGTACTTCTGCCCAAATAAAGTATGAACATTTTGATAATTATTATATGGCCATAACAACCCCATTGCAATTAGGGCGCTATACACTGGTCCACCTAGGCCCCACAATGAACATTTATTTTTTATATTTATATTTTATTTACATTTTATACTTTGTATTGCATCCATGGCGGTTCGCCTTGGAAAAATAAAGATAGACGATTTGTTTAAGTCTCGATTCGTTATATAACATTATGTTCTTAACATGTTAACATTCCCACAGTTGTTAAATCATATAAGTAGTTCCTTTGGGAACAGCTGTCATGGAATTGAAAGTTAAGTTTGCCCATAAACTTAACAGTTTTAGAGATTTATTCCTTAAATTCTATATATAACTAGATATTTGTATTATCTAACGATCTAGCAAATTTCAAAACAAGTGCTCCATATATACGTGGGAGTTATTCAACTGTCAAACAACAGTGCTTTTTCTAGATTCCTTAACATTTAATTAATAATGGTAGACAGGATGGCACTGTACAGCTCGGTATTTATGAATTCGTAGGCTCAAAGCCCCGTTGAAGTTACAAATTTTTGTTGTTTCTTGCGCCAGTGTGCCCACATTTCATGAAAAGTGAAAACTGTCCAATAATGGGGGCTCTGGGGGACTAATTTAACATAGCTCAAGGTTCTTGCAAAGTATTCACTGTGATCTGAGGATGAAGTTGGGATGTCAGAGGATGTCAGAGGCTGTCAGAGGATGGACATGGATGTATGCTATAAATCTTTAAGGAGCAGCAAATGCTTTAAGCTAACAGGTTGTGTGTGTGTTGTGTGTGTGTGTGTTGTGTGTGTGTGTGTGTAAAAGCATCTACCAGCTAATAGGCTAAATTAGACGACGACGACGACGATGACGACAGAGCCGAGAGTGGCGCAGGCGGCGCAGGGTCGTAGCTGGGATTGCGACTGAAGCGGGGGAGGCGTGTGGCGGTGTCCTGGGTCCTGGACGGATGAGTACTGGGCTAGCGAAAGGAAGTGGCTGCCTTTGGAAGCGTTTAAGCGCGCGTTGTGCAGGGTATAAAAGTGCGTTTTGCAATCAAAGTGGGGGAAAAAAAGGGAAAATGCGAAAAAAATGTACCCAAGAAATGAGCAGTTGCAGCAGGGGTGGAGCACAGAGGGGCACAGAGGGGCACAGAGGGGCACAGGACGTGCGCAGCGGCAAAAGCTAAATGAGTTGAAGGACGACAACAACGACGGAGACGACGGAGACGGAGACCACGGAGACGAGGACAAGGATGACAACGGCTGCAACGGTTGGGGTAGCTGCACGGATATCAAAGCGTTGGCAAAATGGTGGCTGTCAGTCAGTCAGTTGCTGGAGAGGAGGGGGCTGCTTAAGGGTCGACCTGGGTGGGCACTTTGTGCGGCAACCAACCAACCAACCAACCAACCAGCCAAACCACCCAACCATCCAGCGTGGCACCAACAACCATTTTTGCTCTCTACTCGCATATCCACATTTGCCTTCCTTCCTTTTTTCTTGCTCTTCCGCCTGCTCCTTCTGCTCCTGCTCCTCCTCCTCCCCCTTCTCTTCTGCTTCTTCTTCTTCTCTGTTTTTGTTTTTTTTTTTTGTTCTGTGAGAAATTTTTTAAAAGATGCTTTTAGCGGTAAATAATGAAAAGTTAAAAAGCCACATCAATGGGATACATTTTCCCTGCTTTCTTCCCAACTTCCCAACTTGCCAAGATTTTGCGTTGTGCCACAGTGGGACCAAAACAACGAGGGGGGCGAGCTCCATACGGGCTGGCGGGATGGTGGGGAGTGGGGGAGTGGGGAAGTGGGGGGTAGAGCAATGTATTTTTGGCTTAAAGAGACAGACGGAGCCGGAGCAACTATGTAAGACAGAACCGGAGCTGGAGCTGGAGCCGGAGCAGGAGGTAGAAGAAAGAAGCAAAGCTCTTTGCTTGCCAAAAAGCCCGGGAGCTGTGTGTGTGTGTGTGTGTGTGTGTGTGTTACCAAATGCAGTCAAAACAACAACAACAACAACAACAGCTACAACAACATCTAGAACCATTAATATTTTTCAACAAACATTCGAGTCGATTTTGAGCTGCTTTTAACATTTCTATTTTAGATTTGTATACCCTGTAAATTGAGCCAAAAGGGTGGCTTGCATTTGCCCAGCAACCAGCAAACCAAGTCTACAATCTAAAAAAACTACAAACTGACCTTGACATTATAGGTTAAATACGATTAGAGAACTGACTCACATAGATCTTAAGGTCCTCGGCGGTAGTATTAAAAACAACCTTCGGTTTCAAAACACCTGGTTAGAACTTTTAATCGAAATATGTACTGCTCATAGACCCCAAATTCCAGAACAAGTTAAACAAATATCTTTGTCTCAAGAGCCTCATGAAGGCTGACAAGAACACAATAGATATTCCATGTTCTTTGTTCCCTCGTAGAAGATCCCAAACTTGTGCTCCTTTCGTGGAATATTAAAAAATCAACTATTTGGACAGAATTAAAATTTCGGAGCGCTTTTCCTCAACAAATCCAAAACAAGTAGGAAAATGACATCACAATACGTACGTGTTTACAATCCGATCGCTAGATGAGTTTCATTTTTCATCCGAAAATCTACCAGAAATTGAGTAAAATTTTAACATGTGAGTGAAAAATTGCATTTTGGGGCTAATTTCAAAATCTCATAACTCAGCCAAAACTGCACCGATTTTGATTTGTTATACCATTTTGTTCATGATTTTTGATTCCATTTCATTCTCTATTCAAATTTTATTCATTTCATAAAAAAAATTTTTTTTTTTAATTTTAATTTTTTTAATTTTTGAGTAAGGGTCCCCCCTGTGCTTTGAAAATTTTTTTGAAAAATAAAAACTCAAAATTTCACCTTTATTCCATTTCTGGCATCAAAATTAGCCTAAAGAATTACTTTAAAACTTCTGCAAATGAGTTTCATTTTTGACCCAAAAATCGACCCGAAATCGACCAAAATTTTCACATGTAAAGTCGAAAAATTCCCATATGGGTATATACCCAAAACTTAAACTCTCATAACTTTGTCAAAACTGCACCGATTTCGACTTGCTATACCATTTTTTTCATGATTTTTGAATCGAATTCGTTCTACATTGAAATATTATTCAAACCTAAAAACTTATTAAGCACGGGACCATAAAGATGATGCAATTTTACGTGCAGCAGATGGCAAATTATTCAGAAGAAAAATGGATAGTTTTGGGCTACGTTTTGTAAATAGGCCCTACTTAATAAAAGTTTATGAAATTTTTGCAAGCCGAAAACAATCTTTGCTTATGCTATGGAATAATTACGAAAATTAATAGATTAGGTATTAGGGTAAGTCTTATGAATACACCCTGCACGGGCTTAAGGACCTTATAGCACAGATCTTAAATATTCAGGCGATGAACAGAGTTTGCCATATATTTCCTCAAGACAAATATTTTATTCTTTTTTGATAATTTCAATCATAAAAATAGAGATCATTAGCATTATTCGACAACTATGGCTAATCGGGGGATTTATGAAAAATATGATTTAGAGTAAGATTTTCGGTCAAAATGGTAAACTGAATCATAAGAGGGATGTGCTGAAGTTAGGATCTACTCTGGGAGATCTTGAGGCTAAAGCCGTTTATCATCTTTTGAGTCGAAATATTTGGAAACAGTTCTGGATGTCACGTCCAATCTTGCTCAACGAAATCACAAAACAAAAACAAGAAACAAAAAGTGGGTATAACAACCCTATCGTATCACAGCCTGAAGCACTTTCTTCTTTAACTGAGTATCTTTTGTTTCGTGGGTGGATTTCAAATCCTACGCCACAACCTAGCTTGTCTAGAAGGGTCAGGCCTATCGACATGACTCGGGACTCGAACCCACACCTCTTGTTTCGCAGGACAGTGCGCTATCTACTGGCCCACTGAGGCCCCAACGAAATCACAACTACACCAAATAGTTTGTTTTTAAGCTTGGTTGGGGACTCCAATGGTCTTTTTGGTCTAGTTGAAACCAAATTTCTGTGTAGTGAGGGTATCTGCTAGTCGATCATGTGGGCTTTCTGTGGATTTTAGCCTTTGCCTTGGCTGCGATGGGAGGTGGTGGGCTGGTCGTGCCTTGAAATGATGAGCAAAGATTGTCGTCCATCGAGCGTCGTCCGAATAATGTGGAAAGGATGAAAAATAAAAATGCAACCAACCGAGGAGCAAGCTCTGTTGTCCTTGTTGTTGTTGTTGTTATTATCCTAGTTATAGTTGTTGCTGTTGCTGTTGTTGTTGTTGTTGTTGTTGCCCATTCGTTTGGTTGGCATTTTGGGGTTTTGGTTTTTGTTTTGCGGACCGTTTGGCATTTTGCTTTGGCTTTGTTGGTTGAATAGATGGATGGAAGCCCTAATTGATGTTATGATCATCATCAACATCATCAACATCATCAGCAACAACAACAACAACAACAACAACGGCAAGGATAACAACAACAACAACAACGAGAGCCACATAAATTTGTTGCCTTTGTTGGTTTTTTGGATATTGCATTTTGTGGTGCACGCGGCGGATGAGCAACCTCCTCCGCCCACCGCCGCCCAACTACGGCCACCTCCAGCCCACCATCGCCCACATGTGCCACATCTGCCACAAGAGCCCCACATATTTTGGGTACACATTTGCACGCGCTGGACATGGCTTTGGGTACATCTCTGGGTACTTGGTACATGGCACAAGGTACATTTGATATTTGGCATTGGCTGCCATTTTGACTTTTCCTTTGGCTTTCAGTGCCTCTTCAGAGGGGGGAGGAGGGCTGGGAGGAGGTGTCTCCATTTTTTGGGGGGCGGTGGGCAGGGGGATGTGGCTGCAATTGGACTCGACAAAATGTTTAACCGTTGCCAACTGTAACTTTCCCGGGGCGTTGGAGCGCATGTTCGGGCGGTGTGCGGTGTGCGGGTGTAGGGCGGGCGGTCAGGGGGCGTGGACTTTATATATATATATATATATATGTGTGTGTGTGCGCAGATACAATTTGTAATGATACACAAATTAGGATCCTAAATGGATGCTTAATAGTCCAACTGGTTGTTTGTGCGTCTGCCACGATGCGCAGTGAATGCGGCGAGGGTGGCTCAAGAAGTTCAAGAAACTGTTAGAAGACATTATTATTATTATTATATGGCCATAACAACCCGTTCGGGTTAAACCCTGAAGCTCTATTTTCCTCTATTTCTACTTTCTTCACTGAAGAACATTTTTATGTGGGTGGATTTCAAATCCTACGGCACAGCCTAGTTTTTCTGGGAGGGTCATGCCTAATGGCATGAGCGGGGCTCGAACTCGCACCTCTTGTTTGGCGGAAAGTGCGCGATCCAGTGGATCACCGAGGCCCCCGATAAAAGACATTATAAATATATCCACAACATTTCTCGACTATTTTTACAGAAACGTGTATAATCCATAGGAGAAAGCTTGTCTGCCTTTCCGCTGCTAATGAGCTATCGTAATAAAACTTGGATAACTTGGATACTGATAAACTGTCGCAAGAACAACGTTACCCAAGAACTATTCGATCAAAACTGCCCGCACACTTGAAATTCTTGATTATCTATAAATCTGTGCAATTCCATAACGATCGGTCGACTATGCCATATAGCTGCAATTCAAGTTAAAGTCGGTTTAGCCTATAACTCACATTCTTTTCAAGCTTAAGTTCGACACACTCTTAAGTTTCTTTATTATCTATCATTATATCGAATTTCCCAAGAATCCAAGCACTATTTCATATGATAGCTATTCAATTTAAAGTCGGATTTGCTTGTATTTTCCAAGTTTTCCAAGCTATTCACTTAAAAGTAATCTACGTTATGTACGGCTTTACCAAATTTTAACCAGATCGGAACACAAACGATAAGTCGACTATATTATATAGGCGTGAAACTACGAAGCGCCCCATATTACCCATATTTTTCAACCTATTGGATTGATATTTCGCACAAAAACAGGAGTAAGTGAAAGTTTTTGAAATTTTTTGAAAACTCTTAGGGCAAATTATAGCCCAGTAATCTCCGAGTTCAAAAGAGCTAACTTTGTGAAATTGGGTACAATTACTACTTTTGGTACTAGAAGTAACATACATTAATGTCAATGCATCCGATGCAATATAACAGGCAGTTGTCAATGGAATATTAACTGGCAAATGCTATCTATATTTAAGAAAGAACTTTTGGGAACAAAATATGATATGTGTGAACCTGAAACACTATTTTCGTTTATTTCTGCTTCCTTCACTGAGGAGCTTTTTTTTACGTGGGTGGATTTGAAATCCTACTCGACAACCTAGTTGTTCTAGGACGATGGATAACTGGTGTAAATATAGACCGATCCTTATGAAATTTGGTGCGGCGAATGATTGATATATTGGTTCGAACTGGCCAGTTCTGACAAACTGCACAACAAAGATCTGAGCAAAGTTTCCTAAAAAAGGTATTGGTACTGAGGGACAGACAGACAGATAAGCGGATATGAAACAACCGATTTCTTTGAGCCTTCCAAATAGGCTAAAGTTGAGATTTGGGCATCCGCCGTGCCCTATCTGACATATTTCAGGACAAAGTACAGGGAAACCTCTCTACAGTGGACACTCTCATAAGTGGACACCTCCTTTTAATGGACAAAACTTGGGAACGGGGGAAGAAACATGTAAATGAACATCCCATTAGTGGACAGCTCTCAATAATGGACAAATTTCAGGCGACCGTCGCTGTCCACTGTAGATAGGTTTCACTGTATATATGTTCCTTATGTTCTATAAGCCGAGTATGACCTTATGCATATTTATGTTGTTTCATAACTCCTTGAAAGACCCTCGCACACAGTTGTTTATATTGTTGTGCGAGTGTGTGTGTGTGTGTGTGTGTTGCGTTGTGTGTGCTTTGCACTTTGATAAACTTTGCCAACATTTACAACAACAACAACAACAACAACAACAACACACACACACACACACACACACACACACACAAACACACACACACACACACACACACAGACATACACACACACACACACACGAACACA